>VWZS01005097.1:246399-267955 GCA_013397075.1 Rhabdornis inornatus
AAAAAAAAAAAACAAAAACCAAAAAAACCAAACTCTAAACCAAACCAGCCTATTCCTGTTGATACAGGCCCAGATTTTACTGCAGCAAGGTATAACCAAACCATCCTAATAAGCAAAACACAAATTCTAAGCATGTCAAAGCCCAGCATTGGTCAATTTGCTGTGACTATTCTTCCAAAATTCACTGAACACTTCATAAGGTTTCCAGTTGGAAAAAAACATGAAGCATCTAAGCATTTTACACTGGCATCATACATGCAAGGAATAACAAGAAAATTTATAGCTTGATTTTCTGTTAGGATGCATCTGCAGGCTTTCCTGCTCATCTTTGTAAACAGTTATTCTTCACGATCTCAGCTAAAGCCCTAAAGAAAAATTGCATCCAACAATTGTTATTGATAGATGGGATCTGAAGAAATTTAACACAGACTGTTAGTGTCCAAGTTATTTGATTAAATTACAATTTAACAGGTTAAAATATACCAGTATAACAAGACACACTGACAGTGAGACAAGGCATTTCTAAAAAGGGAAAGCACAATTTATTTAAGTACTGATAGGAAATGGGCAAGCAAGGCCAGAATGGGTGATCTGTGTTTTTTATTCAGTGTGGCAGCCAGTCACAAGTAGGGTCCCACAGTGAATGTTACTGAATCCCAAACTGCTCTATGTTTCCATAAATAGCCTAGATGGTAGGATTGAAAGCACCTTCACTAAAGTGCTGTTGGCACTAAACTAGGTGTCAAGGTGAACACATTAGAAGGGAGAGCTGTCTTACAGAGAGATCTGGTAAGGCTATCAAGACATGTATGAAGTTTAACAAAGTGTGAAGTCCTGCACCCAGGTTATGGCTAGGATGCATGTGGCTGGGAAGCAGTGTTGCTGAAAGGGACCTGGGGGTACTGGGGGACAACAAGCTAAACATGAGTCAGCACTGAGAGCACTTCTGCAGCAACATCAAAACATATCCTGGGCTGCATCCTCAGGGGCACTACTGGCTGGGAGAGATGTGATTATCCCAACTCATACTGAGTGCTTGTCAGGCCGTACCTGGTACAGCGTTCAGTTCTGGTCCCCAACCCATCCAAAAAACATGGACAGGTTGGAGGGGCACTAAAGAAGGACTGGAGAGGGTGAAAGAGCTCTACAGCATAAGACAGTAGGAGTTAAGTATCTTCTTCATGGAGAAGGCTCAGGGAGACTTCATCAAAGCATTCTTGTACTTAATTTAAAGACGGTAAAAAAGGATGAGGTGCTCTCCTCACCAGGTGGTGCATGGAGAAAACATAAGGCAATGGGTACAAGTTGCACTGGGAGAGGTTTCATCTCAGTATAAGAAAGACTTGTTTTGTAGTGAGAACAATCAATCACGGACACAATCTTGCCAGGAATCTGGTAGAGTCCTCATCACTACAGATTTTCAAGGCAAGACTGGACAGCATGCTAGATGATCTCATGGAGGCTCCTGTTCCCAGAAAATGTTGAATCACATGATCTTTTAAGGGCATCTGCAACCTGAGGTGTTCTGTAGTTCTGTGAAGCAATGCTCACTCTTCTGCACTGAGGGCAGAGTCAATTCTTTCTTGTATTTTTCCACTAAAGTAACTATTTTTAAATTTGTGACTTAAATAAAATAACAGCTCTCTCCTCAAATTACTCCTGCCATCCCAGTAACACACACAATCAAGAAGAATTTGTTAACTTCAAGAAAAGGTGTGAGGCAAGAAGATAGAAAAATCCCAGATAAATGCAGAATGACAGTATGTTGTGTATAGTTCCATCCATGGCTACGAGAACCAAGCAGTCATGTTGGCCATGGAACAGATGAGAACAGAAAACTAATGGTGAAAAGGAAAAAACTTGTAAGAATAGTAGTACTAGGCCAATACGAGCAAAAGTACAGGTTACATCAAGAAACATTGCTACAATAAAGAGATATGTAAGCAAAGGTCTACAAATATGACCCTTTATTTCCAGTAGTGTTCTGAATTACTCTGCTTCTGCTTGAGCAGCAGTATAAACCACTAAGAGTCCAACATCATCACACAGCTCTTCCTAATTTAAGAGAGGGAACAAAGTTGGTACTATGCTTCAATCTGTTTCAGAATAAAGAGGAAAGAAAACACAAAGTACTGAAGAGAAAGGGGGCAACAGGACAATTTCTTCAGCGCACTGTGTATACTTCATGCATTGTATCAGAATATTGCTCTCTTTCTTCATAGCTTTTTCTAGCACAATGCACAGTATATTCATCTTCAGAGATTCTTTATTCCTTCTGGTGCAATGAGATGTCTTCTGGGATTACACAGGAATACTCGTACTAAGCCCAAGTGTCAAATACACTTTTTACTTCGGCAAGTTTATAGGGGTATTGGACTTGTTAGTAATTCAGCTTTGTGCAAATTACTTTTAAGAACAATATTCAGCATTAGGATGAAGACTGTAGATACTTTCTCTGGAAAACAAAATGGATTACAGCATGATCTGTAAACCCATACCCTAAGATCTCTGCAAAGGATGATACACTGTTAATACCATTAAGTATAAAAGGAACAGTGTAAAGTGTAAAAGGAACAGTGAACAAAAATGGTTTCATCTCAGGAAGTAATTAATTGCAAGACCAATCTGATTTTTGATGAGGATACCTTGATTTAGTAGCTGCAGACCCTCTTCCTAGCTGAAAAGACAGACAAATCAGCACACGATTGTTCATGCCATAGTTTTGGTGATACTGTGATTGTAATGGCTCTGAGACAGAAAATGTAAACAGACTACACGACTTTCAAAAGATTTCAGATGTTAATTTGCACTTAGAGTATGGGGAGAGAGGGAGGGGAAGGGAAGTTCTGTGAAGGAGAGGAGAGAGCAGAGAGCAGAGAGGAGAGAGGAGAGAGCAGAGAGGAAGGAAGCCAACACTGTGCATGCAATGGCATCCCAGTGACACTCTCCATCAGGTCTCCTTGGTGCTGAGGGTTCCCTGAAAACATGGAGCTCAGCACATTGACAGGCACTTGGGCCAGGAGAACACTCAGGTACCTGCCCTGGCTGGGGGGAGTTTGATGCAGTCTCTTGCAGCACACTCTGCATCTGTGGCATCACTTTGCATCCTGTGCAGCGCTCTGCTGCAAAGGCCTCAGCAGTGAGCCTGGGCAGCGCTTTGGGGCTCTCGGAGGGATGATGACTTTTCCTCACTGCCTCTGCCTCTCGTTGTTCTTGTCCTTCTTATTCTTCTTGTTCCTGCTAGTGTTCTTCCTTGTCCTTGTCCACATCCTTCTTCTTCTTCTTTGCTTTTCCTTATGGTTTATTTTTTGCTTTTTCTTATTATTATGCTTTTTGTCTTATGCTTTTTCTTACATTTTACTTAAGCTTTTTCTTATTCCCTTCTTTCTTCCTATTCTTATTCTGATTTCTATTTCTGTTCTTATAGGTTTTCTTATTCCTACACTTATTCTAATCATTATTCCTATTCTCATTCCTTAGTCTCATTCCTTATTCTTATTCTCATTCCTATTCTTATTCTTATTTTAATTCTTATTTTTCATTTTATTTTCTATTTCTAATGCTTTCATTTATGCATTTTCTTTTTCTTATGCTTTTTGTCTTATGCTTTTTCTTACTCTTTTACTTAAGCTTTTTCTTACTCCTTTTCCAATTTTTATTCTTATTTTGATTTATTCTTATTCTCTTCTTATTATTCTGCTCTTTATTATCCTGCAATTTCTTCTTCTTAAGCTTTTTCTTCTTCTTAAGTTTTATCTTATGCTTATTCTTTTCCTTATTATTTTCCTTATTTCTACTCTTTTTGTGATTATTTTCCTATTCTTACTATTATTCTTATTCTCATTGCTATTCTTATTCTTACACTTTTGTAGTGCTACTTCTTCATCTGCTTCAGCTTCTAATGGTTTTTCCTAATATTCCTCTTCTTATTCCTTATTTTTTTGTGAGTTTTGGGGTGCTTTTGTGTTTTTTTTGGTGTGGGGTTTTTGGTTTTTCTTTTCTTTACTACTGCTGTTTCTTAAACCAATTTTTCTTTTACTAGAATTGGGTGTTGTAGTTGGCAGTGTGCAGTTGTGTCCTGGGAGCAACACCTCCTGTCTGTGCCCAATCCCCATTGACAAAATGCCAAAGGATCAGCATGGAATCCTTTCCAGAAGAGAGCAAACGGCATTGGACTCCAGCAAGGTGAGGTGCAAGTTCAGTATCCAAAACAATTATCCCCTGACAGGGTGGTCAGGGGAAAAGAGGAAAATACAAAGGCAGAAGGAATGTGCATGAATGAAACTACATGTGCAAGGGAAATAAGGTAAGGAAAGCGGAGAAACTGGGCAAGGGAGTGGGTGGAAAAAAGCACTAGAGGGAGAGAAGGCAAATTAGATGAGCAAAGGCTGGCAGGAGGGGAAGATGATGTGGAAGCAGAGGCTGAGAAAGAAGGGAGTGCAGAGAAAAGGAAGAGAGGGACGGATAGGAAGACAGAGTGAGTGAGGTAAGGAGAAAAATGGATGGCTGTGGGTGGCATGACATTGGGAGAGACAAGGACTGAGGAGAGGGAGTGTGAGAGCGATGAGGGGACTGAGGGAGAGGGAGAAGAGAAAATGGGATTTAAAAAGAAGGGACAAAAGAGGAACAGAAATGGCAGAAGGAGAAAGCAAAGACAGCAACATATGCAAAGGAAGAAGCAAAGTGAGAATGAAAATTTCAGAAATTTGCAAAGGAGCATGTGGGATAGACAGACTGACGGAGATCCAAAGAAACATAAATAGAAGCAGGGCAAAGAAAGCCAGGGCAGGATGGGGAGAGGAAAAAAACAGATAGAAAAGAGTGAGAAGGGAATAAAGCGAGTCAGGAAGAGGGGAAGAAGAGCAAAGGTAAGACAGCAAGAAAGACGGAAAGAAGAGTGAGAGGGAAAGGGCAAGCACAGGCAGAGATTGAGAGGGGAGCAAATGAGAGGACAGAAAAGAGGGAGAGGGTAAGACAGTGAGCATGACATGAGGTAAAGAAGGAAAATTGCATGAGAGAGACAAAAAACACCCAGGGAAGCAAGAAACAGAAGCAAAAGAGGATATGCAAAGGAGAGAGGAAAGCCCTCATATGCAAGAAGAGGGCTTCACAGAAAGAAGAGGCATAAGAGAGAAGGAGCATGAGAAGGAAAAAGAGGAAAAGTGCATGTAAGAGAAAGGGACAGCATGTGCATGTGCAAGAAAAATGCTCAAAATTAAGGGAAAGAAAACACAAGGGTAGAATTACACAAAATCTGTAAGAAACTATAAAGCAGACACATGAGAGAGAGTTAAAGAGTGCATGCATGAGGTGGGAAGAATGCAAGACAGAAAGCACAAGGGATAAACATGAGATACAAGGCAAGTCTGACACAGAGAAAGCACGTAAGATAAGAAGGGAAAGTGTGACTGTTAAAAGAAAGTGTAAGGCAGACAAAATTAGTCAGAAAGCTGAGCAATTCAAACTCCCAACCAGTCATATGTGTTTGCCCAGGAACTCCAAATTTTCTATGTAAAAAGAATTCACAAGAATAAAATGCTTTTGTCACATGGATCATAAAGTGCTGTGTCTTTGTCTCCGACCGGGCACCAGCCAACGTTATAATGTGTGACATGTAAGACATGTGAAGTACAGGGGAGAGAGCAGACAGACCAGGAAAATAGGCAAAGGAAAAAGGGAAAGCAAGATGAGACAGCAATTGTAATATGGCACATGACAGAGAAAGGATAAATGTGCCTTAGAGAAAGAAATCATAAGAAGAAAGGGCAGGAAAGTACATCAATGAGTAAGTCATGGTGCCAGAGAGAGCACATGTACTGTGCACCAGGGAGGAAGGGAAAGCTCACACATTAAAGGAACACTGCATGACAGAAAAGTGGTTAGAAGAGAGAAAGTGGGGAAGATAAATCAAGACCTTATTGGAAAGTGTGAAGAGGGTCCTAGAGAGGAGGAGATGTACAGGACAGAGATAAAACATGTAAGAGAGGAAAGGAAACCTTTCATGATAGGAAGGAAGAGAAAGCATGCAAGAGGGACTGAAAGAGGATCAGATGGATGTTCAATCAAGAAGGAAACTATTTGAGAGGGAAAATAGGCACACAAGAGGAGAACATATTTTTATTGAGAGAGACCAAGAGGCTATAAACATAACATTCAGAGCAGAGACAAGGGACACTTGAGCAAACAAGAGGTAAAGTGTGTATCGGAAAGTGAAAGAGCCTATCAGAAAGGGAATGCACATGATACAGCAGGAAACTGAGGAAGAGAAAGCACATGAGAGAAATATAGGAAGAATGAGAGAAAGATGAAAAACAACAGGAAAAAGGACGGAAAACATACCAGGGCCACACACTGAATATGTCTGTGGGTGTGACCATATGGGGAAGCCAGAGACAAAATGAGAGAGTGTGTGCACAAGAGAGAGGAAAGGTGCAACAGAAAGAATGAAGAGGTGTCAGAGAGGGGAAAGGTGGGGGGAAATAGATGAAAAAATGACAGGGAATTTATGTAGAAGATATTTTTATTAGGAATACACATGTGGAAGATCACAATCATGTGACAGAACAGAAAAGTACACAAATGAGACAAAGTTTCCAAGTCAGCACAGGAAGGGAGAAAAACGGCTGCATAAGGGAGGGAAAGTGCGCCCAAGAGCAGGAAAGTAATAGCAAGAATGAGAGGGTAAGAATAATCAATAGAGAGGAAGTGGAAGACTATGAGATGGGGAAAGCGTATCAGAGAGGAAAAATACATGCAGAAGAAGGGGGACACACTATAGAGAGAGAAGGAAAGCATGCATGCATGCAAGGGAGTAGAAACTTGACAGATGAGGAAACCAACGAAACAGTGTGAGGCAGAGGGAGGGGAAGCATACCCAAGGGAGAAAAGTGCACTAGGACAGGCAAGGAAAACCGCAATAGACCAAAGGAAAAGCACATGCAACAAAGTAAAGGCATGAGACAGAGTTCTAGGAACTGAAAGCATTAACTAAAAGGAAAGCATAAAAAATAGACAGGGATGGAATGTGTGAAAGAGAGACAGAAAGCATGAGCAAAAGAGGAGAAGAGGGGAAGTGAAAAAGCAAGTGAAGGCACAGGTAAGAAAAAGGCAGTGTGCACGAAATTAGAAAAGTACAAGCAAGAGAGACTGGGGTACTCGGGGTACTGTTCAACTGAAACTTAATGTGGTCAAGAGAAAGCATTCAAAACAATGAAATATAGAAGAGAAACAAAATGTGTGAGTCAACCCACAAGAGAGAAAAAAAACAGGAGTGCAATAGGGATAGGAAAGTGCATATGTAGAAGAGTAGGAGCCAAGAAAAGCATGCTAGAAAGGGAAGCCCTGTGAGGCGAGTGTGAGAAAGCAAGCAAGAAAGTGATAGAGGGAAGTGTGTGAAAAAGTAAGAGGGTAAGAAGGTGAAAAGTGTCTGATGGGGGAGCCAAAGGTACAGTGGGTGGGAGGGAAGGGATGTCCAGAGAGGGGTGAAGGGAGTGCAAGGGAGAGGGAAAGATTCAAGGAGAGACAGACTGATGGGGGAGGAGCATGTGGGAGTGGCTGTGAACCTGTGTAAGCCAGTAAGTGCCAAGGTGCGTGAGAGGCAAGAAGAGTAAGGAAGTAAGAGAGGGAGTGTTAGGGTGAGTTTTGGTGGGAAAGTGAGGGGGCAGCAAGATGAATTAAATTATGGAGGAGAGGAATGCAAAGAGAGAGGGAACTAGCAAACAGAGAGTGAGAGGAGTGCTACTGAGTGAGAGACACACAGGAAGCACAACCAAGAGTGACAGCATGTGCTAGGGCTAAAGTCCAAGTGAGTGACATGAAACATGCAAAGGGGAAAACTGCAAGGTGGCAAAGTGAGAGAGCATGATAGAGGGAAGAGTGTGGGGAAGATGAAGAAAAACAGAAAATCATGTGTGAGAGGGAAGGAAAACAAGAGGAAGAGAAAGAAAGAAGGGAGAAGGGAAAGCAAGAAGAGATTATAAAAGATCAAAAGGGGCATCATGAGAGAGAGGAAGGCAAGAAGCCTCAGGAAACTGACAGGAGTTAGAGAGGAAGTACATGCAGAGGAGAGGAGATCTATGTGCCTTGTACAGCAATGCAAGAAAGGGGGGCAGCAGAAGAGCAAAGTGACAGAGGGCACAGGTGTGCAAGAGAAAGATCACGCACACAAATGAGTGAAGGCATGCAAGCAAGAGATAGAAAGCAAGAGAAGGGGTCAAAGTGCATCTAAGAGAGAGAAAATGCACATTCAAGAGAGAGGACATGAACATTGAGGGGAGTAGTAAGGGCATCTGACAGAGAGGGAAACATACTGTGAGAGAGTAAAGCTAGAGGAAGTGGAAGGGCAGCAAGTGGGACAAGGACAGAGAGCAATAGAGAGGGAAGTAGCAAGCTAGAGGGGGAAAGCATTTGCCAGAGACTGGAAGCACAAGCAAGAGGGAAATCCAAGAGGAAAATTGTGAGAAAGGTGAGAAAGCGTGAGAGGAGGTTAGTGAGAGAGAAAGACTCAACACAAGATAAAAAAGGAAACACTAAAGCATGCAAAGGAAGCAAAGCATTAGAGAGTGAGCACAAACTGCATGCCCAAGACAAAAACCACATGCTGGACAATAAAACTGGATGACAGCATGAGGGAAGATGTGTGTGGCAGAGGGAATACCGATGAGGCGAAGATGGGGAAGGGGTGTGAGAAAGTGCAACATGAGCAGAACATGACATCAGTAAACCATGCAAAGTTCAGGGGAAGCACATGACAGAGAGAAGCACGGCAGGTGAGAGGGAAGCAAATAATACACTACTGGGAAAGTGTGTGAGAAAGATGAGGGTGGGAGTTGAAGAAAGAGACGTAAGGGGGAACTGAGGACAGTAAGAAAGAGGGAATGAGGAGAGAGGGAAAGCTAGAGAAAAAGAGAGGGAGCAAGACAAAGACAAAGTGACAGCAAGAGAGACAGAAGGTGCAAGTGGCATTGAAAGTGCAAACAGGAAGGGCAATTTTGTGAGACAGAAAGCATGAAAGAGACGGAGGAAGACACAAATGACGAATAGTAATACACGTAAGAGAGGGGAGTGCCAGAGAATGGGAACAGCAAGCAAGGAAAAGCACACATGAAAGATAATGTAAGCATGAGAGGCAGAATTCATGTGAGAGGGGAAACACACGAGAGTGAGAAGGATGTGAGAGGGAGGCTGTTGAGACAGACAGACACAAGTTGCACCACACATGGGTGAAGGGATAACATAGGGAAAAGAGATGGATACTTAGGGAGAATCGTAGAATCACAGAATGAACTAGGTTGGAAAAGACCTTTGAGGTCATCCAGTCCAACCTATGACTTAGCACCACCTTATCAACTAAACCATAGCACTGAATGCCACATCCAGTCTTTCTTTGAAGATGTCCAGGGACAGTGACTTCACCACCCTCTTGGGCAGGTGATTCCAGTGCCCAATCACTCTTACAGTGAAGAATTTTTTTCCTGAAATCTAACCTAAACTTCCCCTGGCACAATTTAAGAATGTGTCCTCTCATTCTGTCAGTCATTGGATGGGAGAAGAGGCCAACCCCCACCTGACTACAACCACCTTTCAGGCAGTTGTAGAGAGTGATAAAGTCACCCCTGAGCGACCTTTATTCCAGGCTAAACAATCTCTGCTCCCTCAGCCACTCTTCACAGGACCTGTGTCCCAGAGCATTCAAAAGCCTCACTGCCATTCTCTGGACATGTTCAAGCATCTCAACGTCCTTCCAAAACTGAAGGGCCTAGAACTGGACACAGCATTCCAGCTGCAGCCTCACCAGTGCCAAGTACAGGGGAAGAATGACCTCCCTGGTCCTGCTGACTGTTCCTGATACAGGCCAGGATGCCATTGGCCTTCTTGGTCCCCCTTGGCACACTGCTGGCTCATGTTCAGTCAGCTGTCCACCAGTATCCCCAGGTCCCTGCCTGCCTGGGCACTGTCCAGCCACTCTGTCCCCAGCCTGCAGTGCTGCAGGGGTTGTTGTGACTCAAGGGCAGGACCTGGCACTTGTTAAAATTCATATTGTTGTGAGTTTTGGCCCATCTATCCAGCCTGTCCAGGTCCCTCTGCAGAGCCCTCCTACCCTCCAAGAGATTGACCCTTGCACCCAGCTTGGTGTCACCTGCAAATTTACTGATGATGGATTTGATCCCCTTTTCCAGATCAGCAATGAAGATATTAAACAGGACTGGTCCCAATACAGATCCTTGAGGGACACCACTGGTGACTGATCCCCAGCTGAATGCAGCACTGTTCACCACCACTCTCATCCAGCCAGTTCCTAACCCAGCAAAGAGTGGTCCTGACCAAGCCACGGGCTGCCAGCTTTTCCAGGTGTTTGCTGTGGGAGACAGTGCCAAAGGCCTTGCTGAAGTCCAGGTACACAACACGCACAGCCTTTCCCACATCCACCAGGTGGGTCACCTGGTCATAAAAGGAGACCAGGTTGGTCAGGCAGGACCTGCCCCTTTTAAATCCATGCTGGCTGTGCCTGAGCCCTGGGCCACCCTGTAGGTGCCATGTGACCATACTCAAGATGATCTGTGCCATAATCTTGCCAGGAACCGAGGTCAGGCTGTCGAGCCTGTAGTGTTCTGGATCCTCCTTCCCACCCTTTTTGTGGATGGGTGTCACATTGGCCAACCTCCAGTCATCTGGGACCTCCCCAATGAGCCAGGATTGTTGGTAAATGATGGAGAGAGGTTTTGCAAGCTCATCTGCCAGCTCCCTCATCACCCTGGGACGGATCCCATCCGGTCCCATAGACTTGTGAGCATCTAAGTGGCTCAGCAGGTCTCTGACTGCTTCCTCCTGAATTATATGGGGGCAACTTTGTCCCCATCCACCAGCTCAGGAGGACAGTTGTCTTGAGGACAACCTGTCTTTCTGTTGAAAATTGAGGCAAAGAAGTTGTTGAGTATCTCTGCCTTTTCCTCATTGAGTTCTAACTGGGCTTTTGGCTCTCTAATTTTTTTCCTACATGACCAGCAACTCCCTTAAACATTTCCTGAGGTACCTGATCCTCCTTCCAAAGGTGATACATCCTCTTTCTTTTCTTTAGTTCCTTCAGAAGTTCTTTGCTCACCCAGGCTGGTTGTCTTCCTTGATGGCTCATCTTTTGGCACACAGGGACAGCCTGTTCCTGTGCCCTCAATATTTCTGTTTTGAAGCATGCCCATCCATCCTGGACCCCTTTGTTTTTAAGGGCTGCTTCCCAAGGAACTCTACAAATAAGTCTCTTGAATAGGCCGAAGTCTGCCCTCTGGAGGTCCAGTGGGGAAGTTTTACTGATATCCCTCCTTGTTTCACCAAAGATTGAAAACTCTCTAATTTCATGAGCACTGTGCCCCAGATGGCCTCTAACCACCACATCTCCCACCAGCCCTTCTCTGTTTGCAAACAGCAGGTCTTGAATTGTCCCTCCCCTGGCAGGCTCGCTCACTAGCTGTGACAAGAAGTTGTCCTCCATACACTCTAAGAACCTCCTAGACTGCATCTTCTCTGCTGTGTTGAGTTCCCAGCAGATATCTGGCAGGTTAAACTCACCTACAAGAANTAAAGCTCTCTAAATGAGTCCTGACAATTCATGGGATAGAATCCTTTTGTCCTTAATAGATACATGGAGTCCATCCAGCTCCAGCAGGCCAGGTGCTATAAGAGTTGCCTCATGATCAAAGAACCCAAAATTCTGCTGATGGCACCAGCCCATTTGTTGATCATGCAGGTTCTAACGTTCCTTTCATCATTTGTCCCTGCCACTGAAGGGACTGAGCAGAACACCNTGGACTCCCACCAGGATGCTGGCCTTGTTGGCCTTCCCCTTGGTTCTTACGCATAGGCACTCAACCATATCATCATTAATCTCAGGTTCTGCGGCATCAAGAGCCCCTCCTAATATACAGAGCCACCCTTCCACATTTTCTCCCTTGTTTGTCTCTTCTGAAGAGCTTGCAGCCATCCAGTGCAGCGCTCCAGTTATGTGAGTCATCCTACCACGTTTCCATGATGGTGACTGCGTCACAGCTTTCCTGCTGTACCACAGCTTCCAGCTCCTCTTGTTTGTTAGCCATGCTGCATGCATTAGTGTACGTGCACTTCAAGTGGGCTGCTGATTTCACCCCTGACTCTGGCTTACCACCCATGGGCTTGTTTCTGAAGAGCCTAGTTGCATCCCCTTCCCCATCTGAACCTAGTTTAAAGCTCTCTAAATGAGTCCTGACAATTCATGGGATAGAATCCTTTTGTCCTTAATAGATACATGGAGTCCATCCAGCTCCAGCAGGCCAGGTGCTATAAGAGTTGCCTCATGATCAAAGAACCCAAAATTCTGCTGATGGCACCAGCCCATTTGTTGATCATGCAGGTTCTAACGTTCCTTTCATCATTTGTCCCTGCCACTGAAGGGACTGAGCAGAACACCATCTATGCTCCTACCCCATGAACCACTGGACCCAGAGCTCTGAAGTCCCTTTTAATTGCCCTAACACTCCTCTTTTCCATCTCATCACTGCCAGCCTGGAGTATCAGCAGTGGGTAATAATCAGAGGGCCAAATCAGGCCAAGGAGTCTGTCTATTCCCCTCAAAAGGGAGTCACCCACTACAACTACCGTTCTTTTTAATGCTAGAGGTACTGATCCATCTGACAGATGAAGTGTAATTGAGAGGCTCTCTGTGCAAATTATTTTCTTTAATGTCATCTGGCTGACCCTCTGAATCCAGGGCCTCATACCTATCCTGAAGTGGTACCTGGGTAGGTGATGGGGGTTGAGAGAAATTTTTATTAAGTCCAGAAGTAGGGACCCATTTCCTCTCTCCTTCATCTACTAGGTCTCCTTCTGCCTGCTTGTAGGAGGCACAGGAGTCCTCTAGCTCCTGGTGGACTTCTCTCAGGGATAGAAGAGTGAAACTCCACAGTATTTCCCTTTTTCCCTAATACTCCTTAGTCTTTTGACTTCCTCCTTAAGCTTGGCCACCAGACAGAGGAGATCATTCACCTGTTCACACCACAGGCAGGTGTCTTCTGCACCATCCCCTGGTACAAATGACAGGCTCAAACACTCCTTACAGGAAATGGTCTGGACAGACACATCTTTCTTGGGGGGTTCTCTTTGAGTTGGCACACTTTTACTAGCTATGGCTTTTCATCATTTGGAGACTATTGCTGAAAAAAAAAACCAAACCCCAACACAAAATAGAAACCCCACCAGCAGGAGGATGACTGCAAAACCCTGCCTGCACAAACTGCCATGCTACCTCCTCAAACAAGTGCCACACCCCTGCACTCTGATTTCTCCCTGAAGAATTCAGAGAGACTCCCGCCTTGCTGATTCCAACAACCCCTGTTTCACCCGTTCTCTCTAGGGCCTTCTTTTAACCACACCTTCTTTCAATCGCCAGAGGAAGCCCCTCCCTGCGCCTGAATGGCTGCCGAGAGGAAGGGGATCACCTGCTCAGCTCCCTTTGAGAGATATCTATGAGGAAAGGGGAGAACAAGCACATCAGGGAGGAAAAGCATACCTGAGGCTAAGGGGCAAATGATAGAGACAGAGAAAGAAATAACAAGGGCAAAAGACGATACTTAGGGAGAAGTAAGGGTGGAAGCAATGGGAAGAGATGGCAAGTTACAGGAGTACAGAAAGTATGAGCAAGAGATCACAAGCATGAGCAAGAGGGGAAGTGCACATATTAAAGTAGAAAACTGTGTCTGAGATGGAAAAGCACCCAAAGGGAAGAAGAAGCAAGACAGATATGTGGATAGCAAGGTTTAGCAAGGACTCAAGCAAGAAAGGGAGGAAAATCACAAAGCACAGTAAGCAAGAGCAAAAGAAAACCGAAAGCAGGAGATAGGAAAATTGTGTAATAGGGAGAAAACATGCAACATGAGGGAAGAGACTGGGAAAGCAGTACTGAGAAAGAAAATCCAAAAGAATGAGAAGGGAACACAAGAGAAGAAGAAACATACAAGAGAATCGAAGCACATGAGACACAAAAGCAAAGCATAAGAGAGTTCTGAAGTGTGTGCAAGAAAATGACAATGCATCCAAGATACACAGGGATAGTGGGGGGCATGCTGTGCAGTAAAGGGGGGATAATGAACCAAAGAGAGGGGAAGGCATGAGAAAGAGAGACTAAAAGTATAAATGAGGGCAATAAAGAACATGTTTCAGAAATGGAAAAGTATGCAAGGGATGGGAAAAACATAAGACTGAGCAGCAGAGTAAAAGAGGGAGAGGGAAAGTGAAGCAGAACAAGAAAGAGAAATGCAAAAACCAGGAAAGATGACGTGGGGGAAGAGTGTCCAAGAAAGAAGACAAGCAAAGGGAAGGGGGTCAAGAGAAGGAACGTGCATAGGGATAAACACACATACCACAATGACACAACATTCAGAAATGTTGTAACATTCAGAAACAGCATTCAGAAATTCAGGTAACATGAGAGAGAAGTGAACAATCTATGAGGTAAAGTGATGTAAAGAAAATGTGTGTCAGGGAGAGGTACAGCCAAAGAGAGGGAAAGGTGAAAGGAAGCAAGTGCACAAGGAAAGGTGAGCTAGTTAGAATATGTGCATGGAAGAGAGGAGAAAAAACATGGAAGACAGAGAGAAAGTGAGAAACCATGAGAAAATAAGCATGCTAGAGGGAATGCTAGTGAGTGTACATGCATCAGGGAGATGAGGAAATCAATACAGAGAAGAAAAGCACGGTCAAGAGGGAAAGCTTACCAGAGAGTGGAAAAATACATCCCATAGAATGGCAAAGCACATCCAGAAGAGTGGGAAAACATGTCTGAGACAAATGGAAGGCTCAGGAGAGACTAAGAGAGGGAGGAAGTGACCAATCGAGAATGAAATAGAGAACAGAGGACAAACAAGAAGGTACAAGTATGAGAGTGAGAGTGCGCACAGAAAAGCAGAAAGTTCCCAGTGATGGAGTGGCATGTGCAAAGACAGGCAAAGACAGTTTGAAAGAGAGGCAAAAGAAGACGGGGGACAAGGCAGTTGAAGACAGAAAATCAAGCAAAACAAGTGGGTAGGAAGGGCATTGGGTGGGGGAAAGGGAATGGGAAAGATGAAAGGGAAAGAGAGAAAAAAGGGAAACACAAGAGAGGGACAGCAACAGATAGTAAGGAATAGCATGAGAACAAGAAAGCACAAGTTGAAGGTACAAGTAAAATAGGTAAACTGCAAAAGCAAGAACATGTAAGAGGAAGAGGAAAAACCTATCAGAGAGAGAAAAGGAAAGCACATCTCAGAAAGAAGGGGAATTTGGAGACAAAAGAGAGAAAAATACATAGGGAAAGTAAGAGCAAGAGAAAGAGAAGTCAGTGGGATGACAGAAGGGAGGAAAAGTGAGGAACACAAAAAAAATAGAAAAGAAACATACAAGGGAATGAACATTCACAAGAACGTAAGAGAAAAGCAAACCAAGAGAGAAGTAAGATGTGTGTGAGAAGCAATGCATGTGAGAAAAAACAGATGTGTTTAAGGCTGTAGGAGAGGGGAGGGGTCTGTGAAAGAGAAGGCTGATCAGAAGTACATCTACAAGAAAGACACAGAGTTCCTTTGGGAAGGAGGCAACATGGCCGAGAGAGGCAAAAGTTGAGAGGTAAGAAGGAATCAACTGAAAAAACCCTACTGCTAGGAGGGAAAACAGGAAGGGAGAGAGAGAAGTGGATGGCAGAGAGGACTCCAGAGAAAGCCTAATTTGTGAGGAGGGGAGGGAGAGAAAACACATCTAAGACAAAGGAAAAGCCCAAGCAACAGATGCATAGAGAAAGGAAGGCAGTGGGATACCGAGAGCAAGAAATAGCATGCAGTGTAGGGAAAGCACATTCGAGAATGTGTCAAAGAGGTGGGAAAGCACATGGGGAATGGAGAAAGTGTAAGAGGCAAAGCAAGGGAGAATGTAAAAAGGCAAGCATGGGAAAAAACATCATGCAAGAAGTGAAGAGAGTGAGAAGTAAAACATGTCTGGAAGACAAGAAAAGCTGCAGGGCAGGGACACAAATGAAAGAGGAAAAGCCCATCTCAGGGAGGTGGAAAGATAGGAGACTGAGCAGAAGAGATGAAGGAAGAGAAGGACAGAGGCCAGGGATAGATTGATGGGGAAGAGGGAGGCAAAAAGAGATGCAGAGTGAGATATAAAGTTATGGAGGGAGAGGAATGGTTGGGGGGTGTGTGATTGAGAAGGAGGGATAGTGAGCAGAAGAGAGAAGTACAGTGAGGCAGAGAGTGGGACAGTAAGTGACATAAGGGGGATAGTGAGAGACAGAAAGCTGTAGTGAGACAAAGTGCAAGGAGAGAAAAACTGAAAGATGGAAATGCATGAGAGAGAAGAATGTTAGACGCTATAGCAAGAAAGACCAGGAGAGCAAAATGCCTAAATCGACACATTGACTGCAAAGCATGAAAGACAAAGCAGCAAAATGCATATGAGGGAGACAGAGTCCCAAAGCACGCACACAAGAGATAAAGTGCACATGCACAAGAGGTAAAGCATGAGCACAAAACACTGAGGAGAGAGAGGCAGAAAGAGAGAAAAAAGAGAGAAAGGCAAAGCAATTGACACAAGAGACAAAACACAAATAGGGAACAGCAGAGTATGTGACAGGTAAAGCCCACATGAACATTTGTGAGAGAGAGGCAACACACTTGAAAGATGACAACAGGAAGAAGGGAATGAAGGATACGTAAGAGGGGAAGTGTACAAGGGACAGAAAATGCACGAAAGAAGAAACACACAAGTGGAGGGAAGTACACACAAGGGTCAAAGGTCAAAGCACAAGAACAAACTGACAGAATACTAAAGGGAAGTTTGGAGTTACAAGAAAAGAAAGACACATGAGAGAGGCACAGCACACTATTTAGGCAAAAGGCAGGAAAGGCGAAACATGCAGGAGAAAGCAAGCAACAGTTAGCAGGGAAAGCATGAGAAAGGGAAAGCATTCATGCAAAAAGCATGTAGTATCATTTAGGTTGGAAAAGACTCATAAGATCTTTGAGTACAACAATGAACCCAGTACTGTCAAGTACACCCCTAAATCATGTCCCAAAGTGCCACATTTGCACATCTAAATACCTCTAGTGACTCAGCTACTTCCCTGGGCAGCCTGTTCCAATGCTTGACAGTTTCAGTGAAGAAACTTTTTCTTAACATCCAATCTAAACTTCCCCTGGCACAGATTGAGGCCACTTCCTTTTGTCCTATGACTTGCTGTTTGGGAGTAGAGACTGATCCCCACCTTGTAACAACTTCCTTTCTGGTAATTGTAGAGAGCCTCCTTTTCTCCAGACTAAATAATCCCATCCTCTCAACTGCACCTCATAGGACTTGTGCTCCAGACCCTTCACCAGCTCCACTGCCCTCTCTGGACATGCTCCAGTACCTCAATGTCCTTCTTGTAGTAAGGGGCCCAGAACGGGACACAAGACTCAAGGTGTGGCCTCACCAGTGCCAAGTACAGGGGGACAATCCCTGCCCTGGTCTTGCTGGCCACTCTACTGCTGATACAAACTAGGGTGCCATTGGCCTTTGTGGCCACCTGGGCACTCAATGGTTCATGTTCAGCTGCTGCCAACCAGCACTCCCAGGTCCTTTTCCAGGTGCCATTCTGCTCCCAGCCTGTAGGCTGTTGTGACCCAAGGGCAGGATCTGGCACTTGGCCTTACTGAGTATCATACCACTGGCCTTGGCCCATTGATCTAGCCTGTCCAGATCCTTCTCCAGGGCCTTCTGTCCTCCAGCAGATCGACATTTCTACCTAACTTGGTATCATCTGCGAATTGACAGAGGGTGACCTGATCCCTTTGTACAGATCACTGATGAAGATACAGATGAGGGGCAGGCAAAGCAAAGCACATGAGAAAAAGGCAAAGCCTATCAGAGACAGGGAAATATGGGTGTAGAGAGAAAAAGAGAAGAAGCCTCACAGTGAGAGAGGGAAGAGATGTGGGAAGGGAACAACAGAGAAGAGAAACAAGTGGAAATAATGCCAAAGGAGACAGAGGAGGGGAAGCCACTCTGTTTTGGGAAGGACTCAAGAAAGCCTGAAAGACAGATAGAAAATCCTCAAGAGAGAGGAAATGCAAATCTAAGAGGAAAAGCAGGTTCAACACAAGCCAAAAACGAAAGTATGGCTGGGGGAAGCTCTACAGATTTAGAAGAAAAACCATAGAGATGGAAAGGACAGAGAACGATTGGAAAGAAGAAAGCACAAGTGAGACACTGCAGGCTTAGGAGAGGCAGAGTGCATGCAAGAAAGTATGCCTGTCAAGAGACTGGAAAGCATACAAAGGAGAAAGTAAAAGACAAAGAGACAAAGGGAATGAGGGAGGGAAAGGAGGAAAAGGCATGTGAAAGAAGAAGGGTGGGAGGGAAGATGAGGACCCAGGTAAAAGATTTAACCATGGGACAGAGAAGGAGAGTGCAAACATTTTGCATTTGGAAGTATTTGAGTGCATGTGAGAGCTGGAAAATCTGTGAGACATGGGAAAGCATGCAAGAAAGGAGAAAAGCTACAAAAGGGAAAGGAAGACACAAAAAGAAAAAACAAGAGACTTAAGGATGTACAAGACAAAGACACAAGAGACCGAACATGCACAGGAAAGCAAGAGAAAAGCAAAGCACATTCAAATGAGACAAAGAGAGCATTTGCATGCTTGCAAGAAAAAGAAAGTGCATGAGCAATGAGAGTCGCATGCATGAAAGGGGGAAGCATACAAGGGGATAGCTGCAAGATGAGAACACACAAAAGAGAAGTGTGCCAGCCAGGTGAAGAGCATAAAGGTGAGGGAAGTACATGAGAGAGGAGAAAGCTATGTGAGAGAAGGGGAGAAGTGTGTGAGAGAAGATGTAGAGCACATAAAGCAGAAAGACAGAAAGAACACATGTGAGAAGGAGCAAGCATGATTGGAAGATGGAAAAAGTGAGCATGAGAGAAGGCGAAAAGCTACAATGGGGAATCAGGGAGCCATGAAGTGTGAGTGAGGAAGTGCATGAGGAGGAAAGCTCATGCAGAAGCACAAAACAGGGAGAAGCATGCTTGCAAGGGGTCAGAACCATCAGAGTGACAGAAGTGCACTAAGGAGGAGAGCATGAACGTGGGGAAGCCCATGAGAGAGCACGTAAGCATAACCAGGACAGGAAGCACATGCACAAGAGGCAGGAAGCACACACATGTGGCAAGTGGGAAAAGTCTGCACATAAAAGAGGAGGGAAACCCAAATGTGAGAGGTGATGAAAGCACAGCCATGAGAGACAGGCAAAGCGCACAAGAAGGGCAAGTGTCGGACAGGGTAGGATAGGAAGAGGGAGGAATAATTGAGGGGGGGCAGGTGTAACACCAGACAGAGAGAAAGAGAGAGACTGACACAGTGAGAGAGGAGCACAAACAGAGGTGTTAAACCACATCCAGGTGCCTCAGTTTGACTGGGACACCTCATATGCATAAATAAATATTTACTTTTGTAATTCTATGCTTTCAGTCTTGGTCTCTCTCCTCAGTCTGCATGGAGCAGTCTTGTCTTGATGCAAATACGAGAGGGAGAGAGGTGATGCACATGCAAGTGAGAAAAAGTATGAGAAACAAGTACAAAGTGTCTCCAAGAGAGAAGGGAAGTTTGGGACAGGGTGGTGTGGTGGTGGCAAGAGGATAACAAGAGAGAGATAGGGAAAATACCAAACAAGCTAAAGAAAGGGATACAGAGGAATGAGAGAAGAGACAGCAAGCAAGATATAATGAAGGACAGTGAATCAGAGACAGCAGGAAAGCACACAGGAAAATGAAACTTCTTTTCATAACAGCACCAAGCTTCACAGTCCTTCATCTACTATCAGCTAGGTTGACTAATCAAAATTTTCTTACATGGCAGTGTAGAAAAACCTAGTCCCTTTCATATAAATTTACTGAAATTCCACTTACTGCAGAATCATGTGTTTTTTGGAAATAACACACTGCACGACCACCTATTATCCTGCAACTTTGAGGAAAGTTAGCTCTCCTCTGTTATGTTCCAGTAACCACAGTTCAGTAACAACAGGAAGGACTGCCATAAGTTTATTTACAGACACAAAACTTAACTAACCTTTCATTATTATCTTTTCAGCTTTTCAAGTCCTTTTAGATTCTTGCTAACGGTTTCTGACTAGACTGTCATTATTCTCTGAGGATACTCTGCATGCTTACCATTGGAACACAAAATTTCCCCTAGGTTACTCCTGTTCAACACGGTTAATACCGACTGCCTTAATATATTCAATAAGCTTTGCATGTATTAACATTTAATGAACTCTTTTGTGTAAGCAACATTGGGAACTCTAGCCAAACAGGATGGCAGAAAAATACTGTCTCACAACACAGAGGTTCCAAACAAAAATAAAGAACAAATACTGCACCCTTTCAAACAGCAAAGTGGTATTGCATACTTGCACCGTAGGTAGTTGCAGATCTAAAGATGCAATGAGAACTGCCAACTCAGCTATGTGCTCTTGAGCAAAAGTCACATGAAAACCAAAAGAACAAGAGGAAGAAGACAATGTAACCATGACAACCTCAAATCAGAGCTTGGGCAGAAATAAAAAAGATTTTCAGAACCCTTTCAATTCAGTATTACCCACACAGAAAAAGTGATAGACCATTTAAATTAAGAAGTATAGCTGATGTTACTCAAAGTGATCTCTACCTAAGACTGCAGTTCTGTCAATGAGAACAAATCTCACAGCAATTGCAATATATAGCATCAGTAAGACCATTTAAAAGCCAAGCGAATAAGTCTCAATGATTTGGGCAGTAGCTAGCACACTGGAGGACAAGTTCTCAACTAGGGTCATCAGTCATTATTGGAAAGCAAACCTCACGTTGGATATGCTAACTCTACCGAAAATTAGATCATAATTTTTAAGTTCCAAATCCATTCAGATGCTTGCTCTTATCTACAGAAAGCAAAAATAACCTAACCTACCCCAAATCTGTGTATTTATAAATTCTGTGCACACAACTTTCCTTAATATTTACATAGAAAATGCTTCAGCTCCTAAAACTGATCCACAGAGTAAAAGGATGATATTTATTTTGCAAATGGCTTTGAAGCAACTTATTTGTTTATAACAGAAGCAACCATACTTTGCTGGATCACTTTCCAGTTAGAAAATACTTTTCAATACTGAGAGTCATGGCTGCCTGGAGGAAGTTTCATAGGAAAAGTCAGTGTCTCGACACCATGAAAAAAAGAAAAAATGAAGAGGTATCCATCACAGAGCAGTAACAAAGTCCAAGAGAAGTCTTCAGCCATCTCTACAATGACAGTATCTCAGGACAAACCTAAGTGAGTAGAATACTCTTCTAGCTTGTGGCAATAAAACCCCAGCACAGTTTTAGTCAATCACTTCCAGATTTCCATGCGTATCAACAAATAAGTAGATGACCTCTGTATTTCTTTTTATTTATTTAGAGAATGAGACTGCTGGCAGTACAACAGATAACAAGTATTTTAGAGAATGCAGCAGCATGTACTCTTAGATGCTGTCCTGGGGTGACGTTGTG
>VWZS01005101.1:2436-136312 GCA_013397075.1 Rhabdornis inornatus
TTCTCCCCCCTCCCTCCAGGAGACCCGCAACTCAGAAGTAAATCCCCCTCTGTTGCATTGAAAGGTTGACACCCATTCCGATGTTAAATCAATGCAACAAAGCCCACCCCTATATACAGCAAGACGTCAAGAAAACCACTTGGGGCTAGAGCCTTTACCCGCCCCCGGGGTAATACTCCCTGCCCGACTCTTGGGGTGGCCAACCCCGGTAAGTCCCCTTCTCCCCGAGGGTCCCTGGGGGATACTTACCCTCCTGTGGTCCCGAACAAGGTGCTGCACATAGGGTCTTCCCCTCCGAGGACAGTCCTCCGGTGCTGAGGATTATTGCCCTCTCACCCGGGAGCGCTGCCTTAGCTGGCCTGCTTCCACCAGGGGTAGCTGACAGCCAAGGCTTCTGGATCCTCGGATCCTTGGAAGCTCTTCCTGAGGTCACCCACTCGGAGTGCCCCCAAGTTGGGCGCCAAACTGACACGGCAGCCTTGACCACTCACACCTGGTGAGCCTAGCTAGCTCCACTGGCTGCCAGTGTCAAGAGTGGGCTGTCTCCCAGCTTCCGTGAAGCAGGAGTACAGCTAGGGCTCTCCACCCTTATCACGGCCGTCTCCGTATGCGAGGGGAAGTAAAGGATCAAGGAGGAGACCTTTCTAGGTTCTGGAACAAGGTTTATTGGGAGGGCGACAGGAAACAACCGGACAGCGAGGGAAGGAACCCAGAAAAGCTCGGAAAACAGGCTTACAGAAACTTAAATATGGGACCTCCCCCATGGGAGGGTACAAAGCTTCAGCCAATGAGGGGCAACAAGGGGTGTAACATAACAGTCTCACATAATCAATAGGAAGTAACTTAGGCGGGGATTCATACAAAGTAACAAACAGTAAACTGAGGAGGGGATGATTGATACAGAATGTTCTGGAAGAATGGGCGGGGCCAGGAGGGATTGACAACTGTAAGGGCAGGGTTTAGGGTGAAGGGCAGGGAAGATTCTTGAAGGGTAGGCGGGGCTTAGGGTGATGGGCAAGGGTAAAGGCGGGAAAGGGAGAAACCATTGTATATACACAGGGGTACAACTGAGGGAAAAACCATTACAATAAGGGAACAATACAACTGGATAACAACCAAATTAAACATAAACGGCAACAAGAAAAGATCTCAGAGTTATGAGACACTTGGAAATATTAACAAAACCCAGCCCTTGGTGTGATGCCGTGGTCCTTGGGGTTCCCACCACAGGGCTGTGGGTGCTGGGAACAGCGCAGTGGGAGGGACACCCCAGCCTGTCCCGAGGAAACCCCTTGGTCCGGAAAGTGAGGAAACCCCTGTCACCTTCTGTGCACATCTCAAAGGACACCCCTACAGGACACCAAGGTGCACACATCACCCAGGGGTTCATGGACACCATGAGGGAGAAGCATGGATAAGAGCCCTGCAGCTGCCTAAAGTCAGTGGGGCTGACCTCGGGTGTCCTGGCAGAAAGACTGGCAGTCCAACTGCTGCGGAGCTTTAAATTGAATTATTTGGGGTTTGACTACTGCTCCAAGAGCCTGGACAAAGGAGGCACCTCCTGGATGAGGGCAGAAGAGCTCCCTGCTCCCCCCTGCCATTTCCAGTGTTTCCTCACTCCCCTCTCCTCTAGCAGAGCTCTCTGCAGGCACAAAGACCTGGAGAAGTTTCCTGGAAAGGCTGTGCAGACCAGACACACATTTCAATGGCCAGCATTCACTACTTGGCTCAGTGCCTTTGGAAGAGCTCCACGAGCTCACTTGGCTGAGCTCAAGACCCATCACCACAGCATGGTGATGAACCCCAGAACCTCTGGGGTGGGGATGTTCTAGAAGAAAGATATGGGAAAGGGCATTGCATTGGGAACTTCTCCACAGCTGCAGGAGGAACATCTCAGCAGCCTTTCCTTAAGGGTCTCAAATGTCAGTCTTGTTTCATCAGTTCTTCCACCACTTCCATGCATGCAATGCTCCATTAATTATCATTGTTCATGTTCTCATGGTGCCCAGAGGCCTCCATGGGCAGCAGCTCTTGTGGTCCAGAAATAAAGAGTAGCAACACAGACCTTCATGTGATGGGCTTCCTTTTCAGAAAGATACAACCCAGCAGAGAAACAAAGCATCTGAAGTGTGGTGGCTTTCCTTGTGTAGGAAAAAAAAATACCACAAGGAGACAGAGTTGAAGATGGAGCAAAGGAAGAAGAGGAACAAGAGTGATGAAAAGAAAGCATAAGAAGAAGAGAAAAAAGGAGATGCTGAGAGCAAAGGAAGGAGGGCAATGGAGGAAGGGAAAGGCTCTGGGAATAGACAGCAGAGGCATTTGACAGTGGGCAAACAGTCACTGAGCAGGAAGAGTCAGCAGTGAGCATCCCACCATGTCCCCACTCCCAGCTGGACAAGGTCATCAGGAATGGGGGCAGAAAGGGCTGGCAGATATGACCTGGACATTGAGCTGTCCCCCAGGAACTCCAGCTGCCCCCACAGAGCTCCAGGACAGCCCCCTTATGCCTGCTCACCTGGCACATCTGCAGGGCCACCATGGAGCTTCCCTCCCTCCCTCCCTTCACCACCTCTGCTTTCCAACTCTTCCCTGCTCTTTATTTTCTTTTATTTTCCCTTTCACTGAGCAGCCCTTGGTTCTGGTGGCTCTCCCAAAGAGATTTGTCTGTCAGGGCCAGCACAACTCCTTTTGACAAATCCCAGGAATTTTTTCCCCCGGAGGAAGGAGGCCCACAGCCCACCTCCTGTCTGATCCTTCTCTGGCTGCTTTGTGAATACAACTGAGCCGTGATTCAGCAGACAAAAAGAGCGTTTTCTCCTCAGTGGAGTTAGTGGACAGAGTTATGCACCTACAGAGGATAATTCAGACCAAGTTGGATGTGTAAAATCTTTCAATTTTTGGAAAATTTTCTGAAATTGTCTGAAATTATAAAGCTCCCTATGGCTGTCTAAATCATCTGTGACTTACAATAAAGCAGAGGAGGGAGAAATATCGACTGGGGCACTTGGTAGTGACAGAATACAATGAAAATTTCATAGTTCCTCCTTACATTACATAGAATTACATCAAAGGGGGAATTCTATGAGCCTTTTAGGTCCCTTCAACTCAGCATATTCTGCGATTCTATGATTCTTCATAATGTAGAATTGTAACTTTCCTGGCTTTTAGAGAGATTTGAATGTATAGAATAACCAAACAAAGATAAAAATTATGAAGGCAGAAGTTGTTTATGACCTCTCATGCTGTCACTCATGCAGGAAGTACCCAGAGTGAAGTATTTTATGGGGAGAATAAAGAAGAAGAGCATAATCACCTCATTGCAAGCCAGAAGTACTGAGAGAATCCCAAAAAACTGAAATTGCTCTGGTTTGCAGCCAAAACACTATGAGATCGAGATTAGGAAGACCTTGAGAGACAGAAGTTGCATCACATATCTGGAAAGCTTCTTTCAGCCCCATCCCTCTTTGTCCAGCTCTGGAGGAATGTCCTGTTCCAGCACTTCGGAACAGCACCAATGATTTCTTGTGTTGCCTTTTTAATTTTTTCTTTAATTCCTGGACTCTGACATTGCCTGGCACTGGTTGGTGAAAAAGTGTGAGTTCCTGGGAAAGGCAGGGATGCAGACAGATGAGTTTTCCATGTGCTGCTCTGCTCGTGGTGACGTGGTGCTAGTGCAGCACACCCAGACCCAGCTCAAGATGCCATGCAAGGAGTGGAGTCTTTTTCCTTCTGTCTGAGAAAAAGAAAGCCTTTGGTGACCCCAGCTGATTGCAACTGCCTGGCAAAATGTGATTTATCTGCTTTACTTTTACCCATTACCACTCCACCTGAAGTACTCTAAATGAGGAGTGCAGTAACACTATATATTGTGGAGAGTATGGACATGTTATAAACTCTATTTAAATCCAAACAAAAGACTTCTAACAATGCCACCTGAAAGGTTTCTGAGAGCAGTGGATTACATGTATAATGTAATTACACATGTAAATGTCATCCATTGCTCCTGACCTATTTTGATTCAATGGATTGCGTACATCAATAGCCTGAATTAAGAGAAGCTTCACCTTCATGACTGATTTCTCTGCCTGCTGTGAATCATCAGCCCCAAATCTTTCTTTGACCAGAAGCAGACAGCAGGGCTGTCCAGCAGAAAGCTTTAGATGTGCGTAAGCAAGTTTAGCACAATGAGGCATGTCTGGACCCAAAGCCTGAAACCTGTTCAAATATTCCTGCTCTCATTCCTGATGGAAAACCTTATTTCACTGGTATTAGTGCAGCATTTGTGTGTTCATCCCACAGGCTGAAATGAAATAATCTAAACTGCTTCTCCATGAGCTTAAATCCCTAAAGGAAATGCCAAGGACTGGCTAACTTGTGAAACTGATGATAAGAGAAGAAAAACACCTTTCAGGATCATCAGGAGAAGCCATTAGAGACCTGAGGTAATTTACTCCCAGGCACCATGACACATGTGCAGTTCTCCAGGTTCCTTGTCTTCACAAGCACTGTCTACATAAGAAATGCTCTCAGGACAGAACAATCCTTCAGGGCAAAGTTTTGGCAACTTTCCTAATCAGTTTTGCCTTGCATGTCTGGCAGAAATATGACAAAATCTCAGGTTGTCGCCTGAAGACATCTAATCTCGATGTTGGCTGCTGGCCAACCTACAGAGGCAGACAAAGATCTGTGTGGAAGACAAATGTCAGGGACAAAGTCATGCCAGGACCTGGGACACTTGGACATTTAGATTAGATTAGATTAGATTAGATTAGNGCAGAAACTGGCTTCTAGGAAAACCCAGTCTGGAAGGGTCCTCAGGAAGTCCCTGGTCCAACCTGCAGCTCAAAGCAGGTCACCTCTGGGGTCAACCCAGAGCTTCACCCATGATGCAGTCATGAGCAGGTGGCATTTGGAAGGTGACTGGCACTGCTTTTCCTGACCCAGCTTGAGGCCTATTCAGCTCACTTGATGCAACTCTAAAACAAAAGGCTGACATTTCCCACACAACTTGTAAAGCTGCACGACATTTTGGTGTAATGGCAAAGCCCAAAGTATAAATAGATGTAATAACTAGTTGGATTAAGGGAAGAAGGGCCATTCATTGATTAGTAACAATAAATAAATATAAGTCAGTATGATCACCCTTACGCTATGGGCCTGGGCTGGGTGCACAAGCAAAATCCTGCAAATAAGAATTGCTGCCATAGGTAGAGGATCAACAAATTTAAGTGTTTCAGCCTCAGACACTCCAGTCTCCTAAAGGCAGGGATGTGAGCACTGACACCATCATCACACCAGTGCCGTGAAGGGCTTTTCTTCTGCAAGGACACTTGTCTGCTTCTGTCCAAACAGCCTCTCCTTAGAAGAGAGCAGCCCCAAGACTGTATTCAAAGAAAATTCCATTTATGCCACCACATCATTACAGAACCTACATTAGCTCACAAAAACTTCCACAGATCCATATTTTTAAGGGCTTAATATGTTCACAAAAGTATTGTTCATGCTGGCAGGCTATAAAACTGTGCAATAACCTGCCAAGGGAAATTTCAAGGGCATGAAATAGAGAAAATCTTTGAAACAAATTACTGGTTTCTGAGTTGGAAAAATGACCAACTCCCCACCACATACACACCCCAGTGAAGTAAGGTCTTCCACATCACTTGCTTTTGTTTCTCTGTTGTCGTCCACACTACTGACTCATTCCTGTTGCATGGCTGAGAAAAAAACCTGTCACACATGGCACGTCAACAACAGCTCTTCCAATTTGCAGGGAATTCCAACATTTTCAGCATGGGTTTGTTGCAATTCAAAGAAAAATAGGCTTTCAAGAGTTCTCATAGAGTAGAAAGTCTCTAAAAAGAGCTTTCATAAAAGCCAACATCAGGAATAATGAAATAAGGGTGGCTGGGATGGATTTCAGCAGCTGCTGATGGATTTCATCATCTTCTTGCTTTGGTCATGTACCAGTGAGGCAGCTCTACACTCTCTCATAACAAGACTTGTCACCAAAAAAATGACTTAATTTAAATTCCTATTCGCACCCATGTGCTCACTTACAAATCACAGAATCCCAGAATGGTTTGAGTTGGAATTACCTTAAAGCTCTTCTAGTTCCACCCTCTGCCATGGGCAGGCACACCAGGTTGCTCCAAGCCTTGTTCAACCCACCCTTGAACACTTCCAGAGACGGAGCAGCCACAGGTTCTTAATCAATTAATTAACTGATTCCATTTTCTGTACCTAAGAAGCAAATAAATAATGTGCCTAAAATGATATGAAAACATATCAGTCATCTGCTGGAGCACCTCTTTCTTAGCCAGGCTTCATTTCCATGCAATGGAAATCAAACTGTTGGGCACCAAGCAGCAGCACAGTCCCNAGGTAGAGGATCAACAAATTTAAGTGTTTCAGCCTCAGACACTCCAGTCTCCTAAAGGCAGGGATGTGAGCACTGACACCATCATCACACCAGTGCCGTGAAGGGCTTTTCTTCTGCAAGGACACTTGTCTGCTTCTGTCCAAACAGCCTCTCCTTAGAAGAGAGCAGCCCCAAGACTGTATTCAAAGAAAATTCCATTTATGCCACCACATCATTACAGAACCTACATTAGCTCACAAAAACTTCCACAGATCCATATTTTTAAGGGCTTAATATGTTCACAAAAGTATTGTTCATGCTGGCAGGCTATAAAACTGTGCAATAACCTGCCAAGGGAAATTTCAAGGGCATGAAATAGAGAAAATCTTTGAAACAAATTACTGGTTTCTGAGTTGGAAAAATGACCAACTCCCCACCACATACACACCCCAGTGAAGTAAGGTCTTCCACATCACTTGCTTTTGTTTCTCTGTTGTCGTCCACACTACTGACTCATTCCTGTTGCATGGCTGAGAAAAAAACCTGTCACACATGGCACGTCAACAACAGCTCTTCCAATTTGCAGGGAATTCCAACATTTTCAGCATGGGTTTGTTGCAATTCAAAGAAAAATAGGCTTTCAAGAGTTCTCATAGAGTAGAAAGTCTCTAAAAAGAGCTTTCATAAAAGCCAACATCAGGAATAATGAAATAAGGGTGGCTGGGATGGATTTCAGCAGCTGCTGATGGATTTCATCATCTTCTTGCTTTGGTCATGTACCAGTGAGGCAGCTCTACACTCTCTCATAACAAGACTTGTCACCAAAAAAATGACTTAATTTAAATTCCTATTCGCACCCATGTGCTCACTTACAAATCACAGAATCCCAGAATGGTTTGAGTTGGAATTACCTTAAAGCTCTTCTAGTTCCACCCTCTGCCATGGGCAGGCACACCAGGTTGCTCCAAGCCTTGTTCAACCCACCCTTGAACACTTCCAGAGACGGAGCAGCCACAGGTTCTTAATCAATTAATTAACTGATTCCATTTTCTGTACCTAAGAAGCAAATAAATAATGTGCCTAAAATGATATGAAAACATATCAGTCATCTGCTGGAGCACCTCTTTCTTAGCCAGGCTTCATTTCCATGCAATGGAAATCAAACTGTTGGGCACCAAGCAGCAGCACAGTCCCATTTGCTTTGAGAAGGATCTCTGCAAAGCCATGGACCAATATCTTGTGCTCTCCTCAGGTTTCAGTGTTTACCAGGTGGCTCACACAGTAGGTATGTAAACATGGATTAATCCATTAGATGAGAATGTATACAAATAAATGAGTCTATGTCACTAATTTTCCCTTAAAACTGGTAAGTAAATGTCACCATGGTCACAGCAAAAATGTCCAGGGATCTGCCCAGGCCTGCAGAATATCAACAACATCATATAATCAGATCATAGTTAAACTCTGCCTTCTAGAATAAACACTTTTAAAAATATTTTCATGTGTAAGCAAAGTTTCTTAGGCTTCTTCACTTCTATAAACATTCATGGCAGCTCTAAATACTCTCACCTGGCAACTTCTGATTCAGTAGCACCACTTACAAGAGAACATTCATCCAAATACCATCTTGATTATTTGACAGGGTTAATAGCCCAGTGAGAAGCTGAAGACACAGTGGTCCCCCAGTACAATGAAAAAGCAGAAATTCAAGTGTCACAATGTGCTTTTAGGTCTAAACAGAGAAGGAAATCTCTGCCTTGAGACGTTTTCTCAGTTCAGAACTGAAAGCAAGTTCTCACAAAAATAGGAAGTCTGGT
Source organism: Rhabdornis inornatus (assembly GCA_013397075.1). Classification (NCBI taxonomy): domain Eukaryota; kingdom Metazoa; phylum Chordata; class Aves; order Passeriformes; family Rhabdornithidae; genus Rhabdornis; species Rhabdornis inornatus. The sequence continues at coordinate 10,612 of VWZS01005101.1, forward strand.
CTGGGGATGTAGAAGTTCATGGCAGCCTGGTCTACACTGAGGTCCAGACTGAGGAGGGAGCACACAGAGCTGGGAGCAGGGACAGTCTGCAAAGGAAGGGAGTAGGACACATGGTCCAGGCATGCAGGAGCGCCCTTAGGAAGGCCACAGCTCAATGGAATGGGTCAAGGGCAGCAAGAAGAGTTTCTAAACCTACATGGGCAGTACAGCTGGACAAGGAAAATGTGTCTGAGTGGGGCAGAGGATTTAGTGACTGTTGATGCAGGTGGGAATGAGGGACTCTGTCTACTTTGCAGCACTGTTCATCACGAAGGTCTCCAGGCTCCAGACCTTAGAGATGGGGCTCAAGAAGGAGGGGATCCACCAGTGCTGGAAGGGAATGGACTCAAGGTCTCTCAAGGATCTAATGGGTGGCATCCACTGGTGCCCAGAGTGCTGGCTGGTGTCCTTTCAAGACCTGTCCATAATCTCTGAAAAGTAATGGAGGTCAGGGGAGGCCCCAGGGGATGGACAAGGCAAATGTCGTTCCTGGGGTCTGTTCCCTGCAGAAAGATAAGGGAGGGTGGGCAAAGTAAATCATATAATGGAGTCCCAGAATGGTTTGGGTTGGAAGGAACCTTTAAAAACTCATGCAGTTCCACCCTGTGCCATGGGCAGGGATATCTTCCACTAGCCCAGATTGCTCCAAGCCCCATCCAGCCTGGCCTTGGACACTTCCAGGGATCCAGGGGCAGCCACAGCTTCTCTGTGCACCCTGCACCAGGGCCACCATCACAGGGAACAATTCCTTCCACATATTGGACCTAAATTTCCCCTCACTCAGTTTGAACATATTCAAAGGATTCAAATAGACCTGAAACTTCTCCAAATATTTCACAATTTTCTTAAGCAATGACAGCACTATAAAAAGTTGCAATGAGAAGAATGAATTTTACTTTAATTCCGTTGCCTTCAGCAATTGCGTGTTATGTTGCAATTCATTTCACTCTGTAATGCTTCCTGTTACAGTAGCTGGTATAAATCACCCCCATTTTGTTTACAATGTGCATAAAAACATTCTTCATACATAATAATTCCACAAGCAAAACAAGTGGATTTCATTTAATCCCTTCACCAGTCACTGATGACAATTAAACCAGCCATTAAAAAAGTAAATAAAAATACTTTTGCCATCCATGGCTTAAAGAATCTGTTTTGGTTTACATCCTGCCTGGGGCAAGGGGAAAAATATTTAATTCAAGTGATTTTCCTTTAAGGCTTTAGCAAGGACAATAGGAATTATGCAATGCAGCCTCTGAATGTGCAGCCTCCTTAAAACAAACTGTGCAGAGTCTTGAAAAGAAATGCAGGGGGGAAAAGGAGTGTCGTCTCAAGAAGGAAAATTCCTATAATTCCTATTGCCTGGCACAGAGAGAGAAGCCATATCCACAAAGCAGATCCGGGCACTCTTCTCACCTCAATTCCCAACCATCTGTGAGCTCAGTGGGGCCTGGCTGGAATTATCTTGGGGACATTTTCTTGCTAGTGCTGTGCAAACACTGAACATTTTAGTGTAGTTTTAGTTTTGTTGGAATCTACTCACTCTGCCTAAGAGAAGCAGAGTAACAACAGTGCATTTGAGGCCCAGACCCCAGATGGGTTCGAGGCTCCCCAGGCTGAGCAGGATTATCAGCTCAGGAATTGATTAGGATCGGGCATTACAGTGGCCATTTGGGGCTGACCCTCACTGCTCATTCCAGGCAGAAGGAAGATACAATTTGCTCCCAGGGCTGGCTCCATCCATGGATGCTCTCAAGACTCAGCTGCTGCTGCCAGCCCTGAGTGACCTGGTGTGACCCAGAGCTGATCTGCCTTGAGGGGGGTTGGACAGGGACCTCCCAAGGTCACCTCCAGGCCAGGAGATCCTGTGACCCCATGGCACGGACAGGGTGTCCCGCGCATCCATCACTCAGCCCTCACAGTTGTGTCACCAATCTTTGACACAGCTGACTTCCTGCACTTGTGCAAAGCCATTTCCCTGCAGGATATGTGATCCTCAGGAGGACCCTGCAGGAGGAGGATCCTCAGGCTGACCACGCCAGCAGCTTCCTCACACTTACACAACCAGTGACTTACGAGGAGTTACGCACCGTCCATCCTTTCAATTTCCACGAATGAAACACCAGTTTTCGTGGATTTACAGCCCTTTCCCATGACCAAACGTAGTCACTGGTTGGATGTGTTAACCTATGCTGCAATACCCAGTGCTGGTCACAGTTATTAGTGGTCTGTTAATTGTGCATCCATTTTCTGTGCAATTGAGGGAAAAAATAGCTGTATAAAGGTCAGATCCTGCTTTTCAGCTCTGATCCAAACAGTGACCCACATTTCAGTTGCTGTAACAGCTTTGTGCATGAAAAAGATCTGGGAGACCCTTAAAGCCCATGGAGAAAAATAAATGCTGAAATTGCAATCCAAAAAATTCCTCTGGTCTCTAAGAGCAGAAGGAGCAGCCCCATGTTGACCATTTCCAAAGGTCCCTTGGACCAGACATTGGACCAGACATTACCTGGTCTCATCAGGTCCAATGATAACTTCCAGTGTGCTCTGCTCCTTTAGCCCTCATGATTTGCTGATAGACATTGGCTTTGAAATAGCTAAATCCATGGAGAGGAAAGTAAATATTTTGGTTCAATGCTTGAGGAATTAAAATTTTCTGCACACCATGCTAAACTCTGGCACCTGTATGTAGATCCCTGACAGCAGCACGAGAGGGAAGGAATTGCAGTCACTGGATTCCTGCAGCAACAACTGTGTGGAAAGTTCACGTGATCCACCTCAGCAGCCAACAGCAGAGGCATTTTTGACCAACAAAAGCAAAGGCCTGGAGAAATCTGTCCCAAAGAGTGACATGGGTGTCTGAGACATCAGGTTGGCTCCAGCAGGTGTTGGAAAAGCGTTTGCACTCGCTGAGCTCCATCACCTGCTGCAGACACATTTTTTGAGGGGCTGCCCACAAGTATCATGGGGACCCAGAATCTCTTGTATCCTTTTTCTTTGCTAGGAAAAGCTCCCTTGATTGAGGTTGTAGGCTTAGAACAGACAGACCAGAAGAACTTGATGAAACTTGATTCCAGCTCCACCACAGCTCACAAGCCCTCATATCAAGTCCACATGGGGTTTTTATCAAGCTCAAGTTACACGGGAGAACAGGCTATTCACTGAACTGGTTTGTATCACACCCCTCACTCTGCCTTTTCTCTCAGATCCTTTCTATAAAGTGCTGGAAGTGTTTCCTTGTTGATGAACTCGTTGTTCTGAACCCAGTGATTTCACTTATTTGGCTTTTCTGAGACTTTGATAAGATACATGGAAGGGTTTCATAAAGCCCAAATCTCTCCCTTCATATAAGTCAATAAGGTCAGTGGATAAGGTTTTTCCTAGAGGCATTAAAGGCTCTCCTTCCCTAATATCTGCATTTCAATCAAGTTATTCATATCATCAAGTGTTGAACTTGCACAGCAAGTTCTACACACCAGTAACCAGAGTAGTCAGTGTAGAGAAATGCAAGTGATTTGGACCTTCTGAGCAGTTTTTGTACCTGTCTGCTGGTGCTTGACAAATACATTAATGTCTGACCAAGGCTGTGCCACTTCAATTTTTCTAATACTTTATATAGAGATAATCAAAATAGGCTGGTTTTATTAGAAAAAATCTTCCCTGTTTCTTAATGCAAGTAAGGACCAGTTTTTAAATATCCCCCACTGTGAATCTGGATATAAAAGAGCCAACGAGACCTCTGAAAGGAAACTGCTGGATGACCAACAGGGTTTAAAGTCCCCCAGCCCTCCCACTGTGTTACATACCATGGTTTGCCACTGCACAGAGTTAACAAATTCTCTTCATCCATCAGGGTATGGGAAGCTACAGTATGGCAAATACCTGCCCATTTCCTGTGTCAGGGATCGTGGGACAGGCAAGGGAAAGTTTCCAGCTGATGCAGATTGAGTGGGATTTTACAAGAAGAGCGGAAGCTCCATTTATCATCCCTGCTCTCTTCAAATGGGAGTTGAAGATAGTATTTTTATTGTTCAGCAAAATATAAACAGTTCCTGAACAGACTGGCTGTGTGAGAGCAGTGACTAGGAAAAAGGGGAACCCCTGAATTCCCTGGAGAGGGGTTTTTTGGCTAGCCAAGGGGCTGATGCAAGATGCCTGAACCTTGCACACACTGCCGGTGCACAATCACTGCTCTGTGCCAAGCCCTGCTCTGTGCACTCACAGGGGCACTTCCCGGGCTGCCTGGGTGTTCCAAGCCTTCTGGGTGTGACTCCCAGTGAGGAGAGAAAACAGCTGTTTTCATTCACCCTTTAACATGCTGTGTGAGGAGAGGGGTCAGGAGTGTGGGGGCTGTCAGGCTTAGCTGGGCAGGGGGCACTGTGGTGAGACAGAGGGAACAGCACTGGCACCAACACAACCAGACTGAGAGAGGAGACAGGGCTGAGCTCAACAGGAGCTGCAGCTCCTCCCAAGGACAGCTCAGGCCTCCCTGTGACAGGGACAGGACCCAGGGAATGGCTGGAGCTGGGCCAGAGGAGGTTTAGGCTGGATCTCAGGGAAAGGTTCTTCCCCAGAGGGCGTTGGGCACTGCCCAGGCTCCCCAGGGAATGGGCACAGCCCCAAGGCTGCCAGAGCTCCAGCAGTGTTTGGACACTGCTCCTGGGGATGCACAGGGTGGGATTGTTGGAGTGTTTGGGCAGGGCCAGGAGCTGGATCCATGATCCTGGTGGGTCCTTTCCCACTCAGGTTATCCTGTTATTCTGTGACACTGTGAATTGGATTTACATATGGTCCATGTCACAGCATGCTTGTCTAACAAACAGAGAGGCCTCGGGTAGGGCATCCTAGATGGATCCTGGTGGAAAAAGCCACAGACTAACATGGGGTATTGGGAGACTCACCCAGAGAGACTGTTTTTGACACAAATCCTCAGATCAATCTCCTGCAGGACCTTTAAAGTTGAAATTATCACGTATTTCCTGGAAAAGTGAACATCAAGACATGTTACAGAGGTTATTTGGTGAGTGAGACTTCCGAGAAAAATCTCCATTACCTTGTGTTTGAGAGATCACCAAGGTAAAGCATGTCCCAAAGACAAGTCTGCTGGACACCTCTGGCATGGCTGAGCTTGTTTCCCAGGAAATCACCCTATGGCCCAGCTGGCCACAGCAGGAGCTGCTGTGCTGAGACTCTGGATGCATCCTGGAAATTTTCCACGCTCCGGAGAATCATGCCCCGAAGGCTGATGCAGCTGAAGTGGTGCTTTTTGTGCATCAATCAACATGAAGCCCTTGGCACTGGCTCAGTGGAAGTTACCAAGAGGAGATGTGCTGATCCCCTTCCTCTCCCACTAGGAACGGGAATCTCCAAACTGCTCATCCCCCTTGTATAGGCAGCACAGGAACAGTCCTCACTGGGAACATGAAGTTCCACCCTTTTCTCCCTAATTTGCAAACACTTTTCACAGGAGAAAATTTCTTGTGCATGACTGTCACCACAAAACCTCATGTAAGATATTGATGTCACAATCTTCAAGTTTAACCCCAGACTCCTGGAAGTTTGCTGTAAATACCATGGTGGGGACATGGATACACCTTGGCTGATGTGTTGTCTAGGAAAAGGGGAAAACCACTATCTGCAAGTGGAGGATAATTGTTGGGAACTGGCGCAGTTCATGCAAATATTTTCCAGTAAGAAGAAGGTCCTTTTATAAGAAAGGCCCTTAAAAAACTGTTACTGAGGCTGAACTCTGAAACAGAAGTTATAATGTGGTGTGGTCTTTGAGCTGCTGCCCTCCTAGTAACATTCAGATTAAAACCTAGATTGAGAACTTTCCAAAATCAAGATATGATCTGAGGGCTGGAGCCCCTCTGCTCTGAAGCCAGGCTGGACAACCGGAGGTGTCCAGTCTGGAGAAGTCTCCAGGGAGACCTCAGTGACAGGACAAGTGGAATGGCTTCCCACTGCCAGAGGGTAGGGTTAGATGGGATATTGGGAAGGAATTGTTCCCTGTGAGGGTGGTGAGGCCCTGGCACAGGGTGCCCAGAGAAGCTGTGGCTGCCCCTGGATCCCTGGAACTGTCCAAGGCCAGGCTGGATGGGGCTTGTAGTAACCTGGGCTCGTGGAAGGTGTCCCTGCCCATGGGAAGAGGGTGGAACTGAATGAGTTTTCAGATCCTTTCCAACTCAAACTAGTCTGGATTCTATGATAAATTCAATCACTGTGGTTTTTTTGAGGTTTTTTGGCTGTGATCTCTGACAAGCAAGATTTTAACCTCCAATCTGAGCATGGAGCGCACTCAGAAGCACACACCCATCAACAAGTGACAACTCATTAAACACATTAATGAAGAGTTTGGCTCAAAAATTAACAGCCAAATATGGATTTCAACCATCAACAGGTTCCTGTTTCTGACACTACAGTGGCTGGGGAAGGAAGTTATTAAGCAAATGAATGATATTTGGGTTCCCTCTTCAGTTTTAAACAGTTTGAAATAGGCAGCTTGAAGGCAAAGTTAGATAATATGAACCAACCAAAGCAAAAGAGCATTTACATATTTATGAGGTACAATATGGAAAGAAATTTGTACTTCCAACTCTGGAATGGGACCATTGCACTGCCAGTCCTCCACAACAAGAGCAGGACAGGTTTTTGCACCTCCTGGACCAGACATTCACTTTCCTTTCAGGACTGGAAGCATGGGAGGAGGAAAGTCCCCTTTTCACGACTTTTATTTTCCAAACCCACCAGCAATCTGGGTTGTCTGCTTTTATCACTGTACATCTGAAAGAGCCTCAGCTCCTCAAGCAGGTGCTCTTACAGGTCAAACCTATTTCTACTTATTTTTACCCTCTCAGAGAGAAAACTTCTTTTTTTGGTGCTTCTACAGCCAGCAGCTACCAATTTCATTTCAACTACTTGTAAAGCCAATATTTTTATGCACATAGATCTAGCTGACTATTAGTAATCATATAAAAATAATCTTTTCAATTCGGTCCTTCATTGTAAAGGTCAAACATGAAAGCATGGAGATATATGGAAAAACTCCAATATTTATAGTATTTCCAGACCCAGACTGCTCGGAGTAGAATTCACGGTCAGTAATTTTTCTCAGTGAGACTGAGCAGCTGAAGTCCTGAACTCCCTTTCACAGTGTTGGTTTGGGGGTAAAATGTTCAGGTGCAGGGACCACACTCACCCTTGGGATTTACCCTGCAACTCCCATCCTCCAGCTGCAGATACTGACATCTCCCATTGTGCTGGAAGAGATACCATAAATATAATGAGAATGACCCAATTCCTCAGTGGCCAGAGCAATGGCACCCTGCAGACCTGTTTAATTATGTGATTTGATTCACGTACTCCATGAGCTGTGTGTGCTGAGGGAAAACCTCCAGTGCTTCTGAGACATCCAGCTGTTAATCCAGACAGGACTGTCCGGCTGTCCCAACGGCACCTCCTCAGCCCCACATTGTTCAACCTGTCCTGGATTTATACAGTGACTCAAAGAGTACCCAGTGGCTTCTGGGATGCTGAAAATGCAAATGGGGAAAGATCAAAAGATTCCACCTCTGAGTGGTCTTTCCTGGCTCAGCCTGGAAAAGCCTCAAATCTGCAAGGTTGTCGGGGTGGGGAAAGCATGGAAAAGGCTCGTGGGACATGAAACATCTGTCACACCTACATGGATACTGAACTGGTCACACACCTTACAAATTCATACAAAGCTCCCTGCACCAAAATTTCAGGCGCTCTCTGATCCCTGGTCTAGGAAAGCCATAGATGGGAGCAAGACCACACAATTGTTTTCAGGCCCCACCACAAGCTCTCTTCTGTCAGCTGGCCACTCTGACTGGCTCAGTTCTGGCTCTCTTCTGAGAACTGGGTGCTCTAACCTGTCCAGTTCTGGCTCTTTTCTGAGAACTGGACACCCAGCTGGTCAGACTGGAAGGCAGGATGGTTCCCAGCCTCCCAGTCATCACCAAGACAGCTTTCCCAAAACCTGCTCTGGTCACTGGGATTCCCAGTGGCTCCCTCTCCCAAGGGCAGGTGACCAGGCAGGTTTCTACCAAAACCCTGGCTGCTTTAGCCATGACTCCCTCAGAAATGACATATTTTCCTGAATTTTTGTGGGTATGGGGAGCTCAACATCATGTCTCCCTTCTCCATTATGAACTTCTTTGCTTGAGATTACCCTGGATGCCTCCCTTATTTTTTCAACTGCAGTCTTCAAAATTTTTCTAGCTTTTCTTCCAAATCTGAAAGTGAACACACCACTTCTGAAGATCCAGATAAAAGGGTTTGTTTCCTCAACTGCCTTGTGCTGAATGAAAACCAAAATCAGAGAGGAGGGAGCTGCATGCCCTGTGATAGGAAATCTGTGTTGAACAGCTCTTCAGAATCCAAAAAGCAGCTGGGAACAGCCCAACTTGTCTTTCTGATGGATAAGAAAGAAGAGAAACCAGGATGTGATTTCTTTTCAAATCATCTCAGAAGATACAAACTTTTTAAAACATAACCCAGAACTCTGGCACTAAGGAAAACATGCAAAACCCCCAGGAAACCTAAAGAAAGCCCCATGTAAACAAACAGACAAAAGATTAACCTTTTTCTTAATGAAACAATTGATGAGCAAGTAGTGTGTAACATTCCTGCTGTATCTGCCTACGCCTGACTCACAGGCACTGAAATTTATGGAGCATTAAGATCTACCTACCCTCAGAAAAGTGAAACAGAGAGGTTTGCTTCACTTTCATCATGTAATTGAATAAAAAACACAGTGGAATAACCCTAGGTGCCAGGAGGTGCTAAAATGCTCCTTAATATTACCTCAAATCTGTCATGGGAAAGCAGCAAACCAATGTGATCTATAAACTCCCTTATTTACATGTCACCTTCCCTTCTGTTACTCAGGGCAGGGTTAAGCTACTCACCTGTATTTATTTAACAAGCTGGATGGATACAAATCATTGCCAAGAACTGATCTAAGCCAGGTCAAGAAATATTTGTACTGATAGATGATTTTCCATTTTATACCCACAAGCATATCTTCAATCCAGTACAGCTAAACCATGCCAAAAGCCAACATCAAAACCCAATTTTGAAGCCTGGTCAGTGCTCTATCTCTACTTTCCTCCTCCTGGGATTTTAGAGAACTCTGGAAGCAAGTATTTATAAAATTATGTACAAATTATTTAAGGTCTTATTCAACTTCAAAGTGATAACAAAAATACAGCAGGGAGGAGAATTACAGGTCAAGTCCTTCTAGAAATTTTCCATTGCATGCAATAGTTTTAAGATTGTCTTGTTGCAAAATAGAAGTTTAGTTTTTTTCTTAATGAAACCACCTTTTTCTACCATAGTGCTGACACGTTTCCTGGAAGTGATTTTGCCAATTAAACCAAGGGGTAAAATGATGGGGGATAGAGGAGCAAGACAGATGCTGAAACAGGCACAAGGAACATGAGATATTTCCAATAATTTCATATAATTGGAAGAGGTTTGTTTTTTTTTTTTTATCCACAATTTTTCCTTAAATATTTCCAGCTAGCCTAATAACTTCAGACAAATAAATCAACTTCCTCTCCTAGAAAAACCTGAGGTCAAGCACCATTTGCCGTTATATATTTCCCTAACATCCCTAACTTTACACAGAAGAGTTCAGACAAAAGGAAATACAGAAGTTCATGAAATATGCAGTAGCACACAGAAGGAGGGAACTATTTTTCAATGCTCATCAAATTAAGTACCTCAATAACATACACAGAAGAGGAAATTTGGAAGCTGGAAATGCACTTTAGTGTTTCAAACTGTTATACTTTAAGTTTCTGTTTTACTTGGGGGATTCTACCCTCCCCTTCCCCCAGCTGCAGGTAGAAGTTATGGAGTCGGCTTTATTTGTGGTTTTGAGTTAATTTTAAAGCAAGTACCTAAATATAATTATGGACCGAAACAAGCTGGTGCAAGAGGAGCTGATTTGGGTACATCCAGAAACAGATTTTACTTTTATTTTCTGTAGCTACCAGGACAGAGGAATCCAATCCACTCAACCTGACTTAAAAAAGCACTCAAAGGAAAAGAAAAAACCCAAAAAGCTTTGAACTGTTGAGGCTGCCTCAATGTGATCTAGAGCAGGGCTATAGAAACAACCTGTTTTCTTTGTATGGGTGCAGAAGCTTTGGGGTCTGAGAACCCAGGAAAACCTGCCCAAACCCTATAAAAATACAATCACTATAGAAACCCAAGCTATACCAACCTTACAAAGTTCAGATTTACTGATTTGATGGCAATTCAATGGCTTTGCTTCCCATCTACCAGGGCAATGTGGTTTGCAGAGTCAACGTGAGACAGTCCCTGCATCCCTGTCAGATTGCAAAGACCTTCCCTCACTCCCATAGCCCCACTAAAAGTACCTGAAACTTCATATTTTTACCCGTAAAAACTCATTCCATTTTTATTTCTAGCCTGTGATTGCAGACTCCACCTACAAGACACATCCAGGGAGCTGCCAAAGGTGTGATCCACGTACTGGGAATGCAGAGGCACAGAATGGGACCGAGCTGGTGGCATGAGCTGCATATGGGGCTCCCTTACAGCATCACACAGGAGCATCATCCCAGAGTGGTGGGGAGACACTCTCCACTGGCCACAGCTGGCATGAGGAGGGATCAGAGCAGCAGGAAATCATTAATTATCTATTAATTAATTATTAATAATTAAGAATTAATTTATGTGTCTGCACTAGAAACTATTAAACACAAAGCCCCTTGGGCTAGCTGTGTGCCTCGAGCAGCGTTTCGTGCTGAGAAAGTTAATTTTAAAACAGTGGTAGGGAGAAGAGAGAGTTTGTTTAACCCACCAGAGTCATCCTGAGACCACAGAAGAGGAAGGGCTCAAGAGTCAGATGTTGAGCCTGACTCTGGAGTTCCAGCCCGCATGTGAAATGAGAAAAGTTTGTGTCCCTGTTTCTCAGATGCACAGGCAATACATTCCCAGCATCTTCCCAGGAATTTAACATGTACTTTTTTGACTGTCCCTTTCTCCTCTCTTCCTGCAGTTTCAAACAGAACCATCCAAGCTAGCTGCTTCCCTGCATGGCCCCTGAATCGCCTGTTCAAAACCCAGGGTTAATTCCATTTGTCCCTTGTGCTGGTTACCAGTGGTGGATTGATCATCCTCATGATTTCTGAGGCAAATGCCAAATTCCCCTTTTTACACCAGCATGCACAAGTTGTGGTTGATTTCCAGCAATATTGACCATCTTAACAACTCCAGATTAAGATCTCTAAGAAGCATAAAATTCACCCAATTCTGCAATTACCATATCTGTTAAAATCACTGTTATAGTTTTAATTTGCCAATTTAAATATACTCATTTTTTCTGTTGTGAGACAGAACCGGGAGCAAAAGCAAGGCAGGCCTAAAACTTATATGGGTATAAAAAGAAATTTATTAACTACACAAAGAAAGAAAAAGAAAAATTCAGAATAAGATCTTCAGACCCTCCCTCCTCCCCTCTCCCAACCTTCATAACAACAAAACAAACATACAAAAAGAACTACTTCAAGCAGTTCCCAACTTAAATAGTCCTTTTCCATTCACTTCAGAGAGAGAAGTTTCCTCTTGTCTGGCCATAGGGACTTCTCCACAGGGAGGGAAAAAACCAGTTCTCTCGTGGCTTCACTTTCACGATTTGCATCCGCCGAGGAAAAAAACTTGCAAGTCGTGAAGCTCCCCCCATCTTCACAGCTTTCCTAAAGCTGTGCTTATAGGCCATGTTAAACTCATGGGGTATTTACTTTTAAGAATGAACTGTCCCAAAACAAAAATTCTCTTCATCTTTCTTTCTCTCTGTTCATGCTTCATCTCCAGAAATAGAGATCCCCTTTTCTCCTTGGGGTGAAGGATCCTTAACACAGGTGCTTTCGATCAACAGTCTATCAAATGGAACACTCCACCCCCGCCGTGTCTTTCTCCATGGTTTATAGGAATTTTCAGTTCATCCCTACAGCTTGCAAAAGGATCTTCAGCCAACCTTCATAGCATCTTCTCATTCTCCTTCCATCTAAAGAAACTTAGCTCTTCTATTTTTCCCTTCTCACTCAGGGGAGAACTGGAAGTCTGCAAGTCTTATCTGAGTATTGAAAGAGTTAAGATTTCACCAGAGGAATGCAAGGCCGCAATGCTGGAGCTGTGCCAGGATCTCAGGAGACTCAGGCCGTGCTGGAACGGGGAAGGAGGGGGAATGGCTGGGATCTCAAACAGCCTCCCTGGGTCTCAGCTACAGCACCCACTGTTGATGGCCACCCCTCCTCCCTGCCAGGCCATGCCAGCTCCTCACACAGTGGGGCCCAGCCCTGCCCATGGCCACCTCTCCTCCCTGCCGGGCCATGCCAGCTCCCCAGACAGGGGCCCTGCCCTGCCCCCCAGCCAGGCCTGCAGTGGAGCCAGGCCCAGGCCCTGTTACCTGCACTGCTGCTGGAAGAGAAAGAGAGCTTTTTTCCGTGTTACCTTCTTGAAAATGTGTGTTCACGGAGCAAACTTTCTCCAATTGGTTTCTCAGGCTGTCAATAACAAACCAGCCTCCAATTGGTCCTATCAACTCACAGAGGAAGTTCTCATAGAGAAAAACCTCTCTGACTCTGTCCTTCCCCAGGTGTAACCAGCACAATCACCTAAATATACAAGCTGGGCCACACAGGACCCACCATTGCCTTCCTCTGATCAAAAAACTGCTGGAGGACCAGAAGATCCTTTTCAAGACCAAAGCTGGTTGAATAATTTCCTCTAAATTCCTGGTCCAGTCAACAATGACAAGAGTTTTTTTTTCTTGTTTTAGCCACTGCCTGCTTTAGAGGAGACCTCCCAGGATATGAAAGCAAGTCTCCAGTGAGAAGTGACAGAGTTCTTTCTTTCAGTTCCTTTGAGACCCACTGCCAAGTTTCATGATTGTGATAGGAAATGCTGCTGAGGAAAGTGGGGCCTGTTGAGCAGAGGCTTCTGCACACTGACACAAAAGGAGGGTGGTTTTCCCCTATTAAAGGCTGATTCCCAGCAGTGAGGGGATGAAGTGAAGCGCCATATGCAGGAAAGCAGGATTAAAGCTCTTCTTGCACGGCTTACACCTATGCCTTTCCTCCTGAGCTATCCAGAAGGATCTTTGGATGTGGGGACACCTGTGTCACCAGGAAGCACCAGCTGAGACCAGGCCACAGCAGAAAGAAAGGCAGAGCCGTGTATGGGATCCGGGATGGATTGCACTGGGCATTGCAGAGAGCGCCAGCAGCTCCCAGCCCTCCCTGGGTGTGGCTGGGGCAAGCTCACAGCTCTGTGTGAGATCAAACCCAGCACAGTCAGTTTTGTCTGTATTCAGCACATCAGCCCCCAAAGGGCTGCTGACTCAGGAGCTCAGCCCGCCACCAATCTGCCCAGTGGCCAAGGCTGAGATTTCAAATCTGAGCATGTACAAAGCTCTGGCTGGTAACTGGGAAATTGTGTCAGTGAACAGACAGCAAAGTCATGTTCTAATTTTGCTCTGAATAATTAACTGAATGGATTAATTGTATAAAATTAATTGCTACTGCTTACAATTGTTATAATCCATGTTGGGATCATCAGTTCAGCTAGGAATTGTATTGGATTTCATAGCCTTTCACAGCTTCCCTCTCCAGGGGAAGAAAGAAAATTTAAGTATGATACAAATAGTAAAAAAAAGAGAAATTATCCATGACCAGAAAAACTCAATTCCAGCACTGTTTGAGAGGGAAGTCAGCAGAGGAAAGTCAGCTTGTCTTGGGTCTACTCTGACAATAAGAATAAGCAGTCACAGGAATAAGAATAAGCAGTCACAGGAAGGTGCTGCTCTTCCAAATTTCAGGGTAAGTCCAACTTTCCCAGCTCTGTTCTTTGCTCAAATTACAGCCCTGCTGAAACCAAAGCACACTTGTGTCAATGCTTCCATCTGTACCTCTTCAGAGTAATTTATTTCCTTCTCCTTTCCCATCATTTTTCCAGAGACTCAAGCTTCAAGAGACACACTTTTGTTTCTGGCTTTCACCCACTCCCTTTCCTTTTTAGTTTTTTTCCACTTAAAAGAATTCATGCAGACTTTAAAATGAGTTTTCTAGAATGAGTGTTAGAGAGCCCTCACTGCTGAGGGCTGGATGCTGCCAGCTTTAGTGGAAGTTTCTCCTACTCATTTTTGCCACAGATGCTCACATGTGACTCCATGACTGAAGCACCCTCAGCCAGAGGAATCCAGGGGAGAACCCCTATTTTATCACCTGCCTTGCCAACACAACCTACCCAACACATAATGGGTGAGCTGTAGGGTGGAACTGGCCAGCACCAGATTCTTGCCCCATCAGCCCAGAGCTGCTGCAGTCACAGGGTTCCTGCACAGGCAGCAGCACACATATGACATTCCTGCTCTGCCCTCCCCAAACTACTCTTGCTCTGCCTTCCCCAAACCAAAGGGATGACAACTTTCTCCTAGGTACATTTCCCCTTAAGAGAACAGTTTTATGCTAAGCTGGGGGTGCTCATATCTACAATCTACAGATCTCAGATCCAGGTATTTGCTAATTCCCTCAATGCAGATGGGGCCCCTAGGCTGGGGGCTCTGAAGTTCAGGGCCTCTTCAGTTCTCACAAAGATCCTTAGGGTTTGCCTAGCGTGAGGGAGTCACAGAACCATAAAAACATTAAGGTTGGAAAAGCCCTCCAGGTCATCAAGTCCAAGCTGTGCCCGATCCCCACCTTGCCACCAGCCCAGAGCCCTGCCACATCCAGGCCTTCCTTGGACACCTCCAGGGAAGGGGACTCCAACACCTTCCTGGGCACCCCCTTCCAAGGCCTGACCACCCTTTCTATGAAAAATTTCCTTCTAATGTCCAACCTGACCCTCCCTGGCACTGCTTGAGGCCCTTTCTTCTCATCCTGTCCCTGTTTCCTGGGTGCAGAGCCCAAACCCCATTTGGCTGCATCCTCCTGTCAGGGAGTTGTGGAGCATGAGTTCTCTGTGAACTCCATATTCATGAATTCCCATTATTTGGTTCAAGTGTTTAAAAAACTCATTGTGCACTTTAAATTTTTTTTAAAATTGCATTTAGAAGCCAGGGGGTTTATGCTATTGCAGCCATAATATAGGGAAATGTCCTATTGTAGGACCTGTGGTTGCTAATAAAAGGGTTTCTGATGAGGGGCAAGAACAGATGAAATAAAATACCCAAAATGGGTGGAATCTGCCAAATTTTTAGGCATTGAGGAGAACAAGGAGCTGGCAAGAGCTGCCCTGGTTGGAAGTGAGGAAAAGAAGCCCAAGGAAAGGGAAAGGTGCTTATTCCCTCAGTCACACTCAGCTCCAAGTACTCTCAACGTGCTCCCTCCCACGACCCCAAGCCATGATCAATTTGACCCAAATAATTTGACAGATGCTGGTCCAACCTATTCATAAAAACCTCAGAGATACCACACCCTCAGACCCATTGCTTCCATCAGAGACAGGCACTGGAGTTTCCTATTGGAAATTAAACCCACAGCTTCTTGCTTTGTTGCCTGTAGCCAGGAAGGAACAGCTCATTCCCTTAATCCCTCCCAGAGACCTTTCCCAGCTAGAGGATGCACTTCTTTCCTCCAGGATCCAGAAGCCTGTCCCCCATAAAACACAACTTAAAACTAAGGCTACAGAGCAAAGTCTATAAAATATAGTGTAGAGAAACAGGACTGTAGTTACAGAATCTCCCATATCCATTGAAAACATTCTTGGTTGAAAAAGCTTTAAAAGCTGTGTATAAACTAATTTGTTTTTCCATTTTTCTTTGGTGCTCAAAGTTCTCCAGACATAGCTCATTCTTTCCAACTTCCTCTCCACTTTAACTGAGCTAGAGCTCATTAGGATCCTTCAGCCACCACATCCTGAGCCCCCCAAACACAAAGGGCCTCATCCACCAGCCAAGCCCCAGCCCAGCATCAGGAATCTGCCCAGAAGCCACTTTGGTAACAATGTGGGCAATCAGCCAGTAGTGCCAGGGAAGGGGTTTGACAATGCCACAACTGGGCTTCATAATCCTTATTTCTCTCCACCCATTTCCCAGAAACCCATGAATCTTTGGGTCTCAATCAATTTGTAACTCTAGGATCAAACTCAAACTGGGTCTGGAGCTTCATGGCTGAGCCTAAATGGTGGCCTGGGGCCATGGGCAGGGGTGAGGAAGCCCCAGCTGAAGCTACCCCGCATTCGCTGTGAATACATTTATTAGTTCTTAAATTCACCTTTTAAAGGTATTTCCATCCCTCTCAGTATCTGGGGTCTATTAACTTAAATATCTGTCTGCATTATATATCACAGCACCCTATAAAATCTTTCTTTTCCTGAAAGTATTAGCTCCACCCACAAACATACTTTTAATTTTATTAGGTCTGTCTATTAAAATTCATCGATGTTGATATGCCTAAATCAAAAAATAGCAAAGAACTGCACTTCAGCTGAGACAGAACTCCCAGGAAACAAAATGTTTCCATTTAAGAAATGTTTTTAAAAAGAGCACCAGGAACAGCAAAGTTAATAATATGTTTTGCTGCAGTATTATTTACTGTGCCTTAGTCTTACAGGCAGTTTTACCAGATGACTTGCCTTCAAAGCCTGAACTCACCTTGCGCTTCTAATGGGCTCATAAAAGTTCAAGGCAGCAGGTTCATAATCAATAAAAACCAAACTGCCTTTGAAACACTGCAGGAGCATGTCTTCCTTACCCCTCACCTGCTCATGTCCCAGGCTAACAGCTGCCATCCTGAGCATCCTGCTGGAACAGGTACTCCAAAAACTCCTCTTGATAAATGGGATAAATGGAGGGCTGGAGCTCTGGCAGGAACCTCAATAAATCCCATGTGTACAGCAGCTTTCCCTGGAGGAAACATCCAAAGCTGTGATCAGGGTCGTTCTCCTCAACTACCGAGGCACAAAGTGACATCTCTGGAAACATCAAGGCTGGTGGGACCTTCTGAATGAGAAGGAGGCCTTGGTGGGCCCCAGTGGGATGTTTCTGAACACCCCACAGCTGGGTCAGGCTGCTGAGACCCTTTCCAGGGAAGCTTTGACACCTGCACATGAGGAGTGCATGGTCACCAGAGCCGAACCACTTTCCCTATGAATTGCTATTCCCCCATTACACAGGGTGCCTGCTACCTTTTCCTGAGGAGCTTGTCCAAACACTCTCTTTGCCATGGCCCTCTGCACCCCTGAGACTCCTCCTGCTCCTAGATGGATGAGGCTTTAGCCACAGCAAGGGTCCAGGAGCAGAGCGGCCAAGACAAGAGGAATGTGCTGAGCTGCACTGCAACAGACATTGGCAGCTCTTACCATGTCCAGAAAAAGGAGGAATATTTTCCAGTTTTTCCTGTGCATGTCATCTTTCTCCTCTGGTCAGACAGGTCATATTCCTGCTCTTGTGCACCATCGGAATATTCTGTGATTCTGATCTGATCCATGGAGTGGATCAGATGCTAGACTCTGGGCACATGCTTGACTCTGGCCACATCTTCCCCTGCCTTTACACCTTTTTTTTTTTTTTTTGCCTTTCTTGGGCTCTTCTGCTCTTCACCCAGGAAATCTCTCAGAAGTATCCAGAAGCTTGCTAAGAATTGCAGGTCCAAAGGTGTGGCCTCACCATAAGGTACAACCACAAAAGGAAGGCTCTACAGGTCCGTGTCCCATCTAAATCAAGATTTTGGCTTGTACTGCTGATAACAAGACAACAAGTTTTTAGCATCTCTTATTTTCTGCATCCTGCAGAGAGAACAGGACTGGGCAGATTGACTTTGCACTAAAGGAGAGTACAGTGTCTGTGCAGTACTTGCCCAATGGTGTTTGGTCTTGAATCCACCAAACAACCATGTTTGTCTTCTTTAAAGATCCATTTCAAGAAAAAAAAATCAGCAGGAAAATAAATTCTTTTGAACAAACAAACAAAAAAAAAATAGTCTTTCACTTATTCTTTCATTATTTCAGCAGCTATTTTTTAAAAATCAAATACAAAAAACACATTGAAGCTCAAGCTTTGTTTAGCTTCATGAAACAGCTGAGGGAACAGCTCCATCTTTAAACCTGCAAGGCAGCACTGGGCAAAACATCTTTAAATATTTACAGTCTTACCTAGCTAAACACTTGAATCACTTTTAAAAATTTATTCAAACTGTGCTTCATAAGGAGAATCAGACAGATCTACTTGGAGTATCAAATGATTCTTTAGAAATTTAGTAAATATTTTAATTTTCTTTAATTCAGTATTAGATTCATCTACATTCAAGACAAACATTTTGGAGCACTGATGACCCCTGAAATCAGAAAATGCTGGAATTTTCAGATAGCTGGTTGTGTGGGGGCCAAGAAAAAAACTGGCTTAAAAAAGAAGTCATTGTAAAACAGCATGATCCAGCATTTGGACTAGGTAGGCTTCAGAAAAGAATGGAAAAATCCAACCTCCAGTTAAATCACCATGTTAATTACCCAATGTAGGTCATAAATCTAAACCAGCATTGTGTGCTAAGGGCAGGCAAACGACAGTAAGCTCAGGGACCCTGGATTGCCCCCAGAGAAACAGCTGCTGGAGGAGAACAAAACTGGAGCACAGGGGTTTTGTGTCTGGAAACAATGCAGGGTTTGGATGCTCTCCATGGACATTCCTGCCTGTGTCCAGGTGCCTGGCCAGTCCTGTGGTGTGGGGAACTGCCCCCAAAAGGGCAGCACACCTACAATGGTGGCATGTCCATGCTGAGATGCTCCATTGGCTTATTGGGAGGTCACTCTCCCTTTTCACTGTGAGCAAGGATAGGAATCTTTGTCTCTTCTATGTGCCAAGGGATGTAAATGCACCTTCCAGTTGCTGGCAATTGCATATTGTTGAAAAATATTTTTTTTTCTATTCCTACATGAAATTTCTACACACTCTAGCCTGGAGGATTCCTCAGGAGCCACACTGGCTGCTCCCTGCCCGTGAACACGTTTCCTCTTGGAGAAAAACTTCCCCATCCTCTCCTGACTGTTCCCAAAGGAGGACAGTGCACATTCCCTGGGAGCAGGGCTGGATCTCACCTGCAGAGTCACTGCCCCCTCCTCCCAAGTGTGACCACAGGGTTCTTCAACTTTTGAGGCACTTTCTGAGGAGGTTTATGAGAACCCATTTACAAGAGCTGAGCACCACTGAAAAAAGTTTGCCCCAGTTTCTGTTCTCCAGAAGCCAAGTGGTTCACTTAGCTCACGAGAACATGCACAAAGACTCGGGCAAAAGACGAAAAAACACAAAGCTCTCCAGTTTGCTTGAGATGAGCACAGAGATTGTGTGGAAAAGGTGAATTTCCTGAGCAATGAAAAAGTCTTAATGCCTAAGTTCTGAGAAGGGTTTCTCAGAGAGATTTCCAGAGCAGCTCAGCCTTCTGGAGAAGCCAGGGGCAGTTCCAGGGAACGTAACAAGATATGTGATACAAAACTTCCCAAAAGCCTCAAAAGCCAAGATTGCTTTCCTGACCTTACAACTGCTCTGCAAACTCCCAAAATAACTTTCTCTCCATTCCTCAACCCCCAAGTTGTAGCATGGAATGACACCAGATCCACAGGCCACATCAGTTCTATCCCAGGGACACCACACAAGGATTCCAAGGATGGATGGATGGATGGATGGATGGATGGGAATAACTCTTGCATTTTCTCTGGACCATGACAATGTTAGACCACTTAGGAGATCTTAGGAGGGGAGATAAAACTCAAAAAAAATCTGTTTGCCACACAAAGCTCCTTTGAAGTTGTTGTCCTACTGTGAAAATACTAGGGTTAAATAAAGGTTAAACAAAGAGAAACTCAGTGTATCTTCCACAGCCAGAGCTGTTTCAGAAGAGCTCGATTCAGGGTTTTTTTCTCTCAAAATCCTCCATCTTAAGTACAGCTGATCTGCCACAGCTTTTTTCTGCTTTGTCAGTCTCTTCTCCAGGAAGGAACAGCACAGGATATTGATCTGATTAAACAAATTCCACTTAGTATGAGACTCTGGAGGTTATAGCTGAAGGGATAACCTTCGACTGTACTTTCAGCTTTCTGGCTAAAAGTTTTTCCACAGATTTATTTAACTTAAGTCTGTTCCACAGCTTTATTTAATGTAAGTCTGGCTTTAACCAGAGCTTTAACTAATTTTTGTCATGTTCCCTATCAGCAGTTCCATTGTGATGTTGCCCAATCTCTCCATCACTTGCACCAGTCATGTTGATCAGAGGAACACGCATTATATAAAAAGGGCTTTTAATAAGCAGAACTAAAATTCTTAAAATCAGATTGCAGAGTTACTCTTCATCCTATTAGAATTATGGCACCTCTCATCCCATGCTGGCTCTCCTCCGCTGGAATCAGTAGATAACCACTCATTTCTTCCAGAAAAAACACATTGTTTTGCTCTCTCCAATTCAGAATAACAAAGGGACCCAATAAATACAGGCATTATGTGTTTTATGTTTGTGTTTGATTTGCTCTGTGTTTCAGCATCTCACTATTTTTACCTCAGTGATGCATCCTGAGCAGTGTGTCAGGATGATCTGTGGGTCAGATCAGCCAAAGAGACAAAGCTATTCAGGCAGCAAAGATGCTCCAGTCTGTGAAATCAACTGCCTTTCTTTGTAAAACCTACCTCAGTGAGAAAGAGGACTATTAAAACACATGGTCATGATAATGAGAAAAATAAAATGTAATTGCTGTTGCCAACTCAGCATACAGAAAATAAAACCTGAGAACGTGGAGAATTAATAAATTGAAGTTGGCTTTTTCAGTCTTAAAGCAAGTTATCTAAAACCTCTTTTTCCTTTGCAAAGAAACTAAGTTTCTTTCATTTACCTTTGTGTTCCTTGTGGCTCCCTGGTTTTGTTACACACCTCCTGGACCAGGCAGGGCAGGGGGATGCATCCCTTTGGGTGTGCAGCACATGGACAATGCCGACTTTGGAGGATATAAGTAGATGTCTGAGCTCAGCTTTGGTGTTTCTGAAGCTTGTCTGAAATAGTAGGAGGGGAGGAAAAGGCATCTGTCACCACATTTCAGTCATAAATGGCTCTTTTCTGGAAAGGGATGGCAGAGAAGTGGAACAGGTTTGTGGAAAATAGTACAGTTTCTTCACTTCCACATATCAAAGATGTTTTATGCATTGCCCTATTTTGGCCCATTTCTAGTGCTTCTCTAAGCCCACACAATTCTTCCTTGTCAACCTGAACCAGCCAGGAAATCCTGTTCAGAAATACCCATCCCCTGCCAGGGCTCAGCAATTTCCAGGTTCAGTGGACAAACATCATCTCACCCAGGTGCTCCAGCAACAATAGACCTGGGAAAATGCAAATAAGGCCATCAAAAAAAATATTTTGGTTTCAGATCATGTTCTGTGTGAAGTTTGCCATTTAAATCTTCCTCTTTTACATGCAGAAATTTGGCAATGATTAATGTGCAATCATTTGTACAACAGATACAGATGACACGTAGAGGCAATGCTTTTAGCAATGAAAAGGAGACAGAGGCAAAAGAGGAGGTATCCATAAGGAAAAAAAGAAACATCTCAGTGGTTATTTTGGGGGTTGAGACAGTTTAATGCCAGACCAAGTGGGCACAGTGTGTGTGCAATTCAGCACAAGAAATAAAGACTCCACTGTGACTGCTGTGCCCCACGGACACCACTAGTACCTCCCCTGTTCTCAGTACACCACCACTTCCCAGGAAGGCACCTTCCCTGGGATCCCTGTGGCCACACCTTACTTCGGGAAGGTGAGAATGGGCAGGACAGACCCCCAGCTTGGGTGCCCACGGGTTTCTCTGCATGGGGCAGTGGCTGTTCCCTCAAACCACAGGCTGGACTCTGAGGGGACAGCTGGGAAAACGTTCTGTCATCTGCAGCTCTGCCCCAGGCAGGAATAGCCCACATTACAGAATACCAAGTGGGTAAGGAAAAACCACCTTTTCTCATCCTTAGCAGGGAAACTCTATTTTCCAAACAACCCGTTCCCCCTGGCACTCGAGGCTCAGACTGAATAATTCCTGGGATGGTTTACCTCATCCCACCCAGATGGTTTTGACCTCAGGTTGCCTGCAGGACACAGAAGGACGGAGGCAAGCAGACAAACCAGGAGCTGTCATGCATTAACCAGTCTAGAGACCTGGAAAGGCTGGCAATGGGATGAGAAGTTTTTTACTTTATTTTTTGTTAACTTCTCTGTGAGGCCATTCACACTCTGCCAAGAAGCACAAACTGATCAGAGGAGACAGAAACTTAAGCCAGTTTCCTAGAAATCAGCTGAAGTTGGATCCTTTTTATGTAGTGGATACAGAAGAGAAGTGGTGTAGACAGCTTTTCAGGGAAAAGAATGTCTCAGACTGCACCAGCCCCATAAGGCTTTGGAGAGAAACTGGAAAGGTGTTTTTTTCCATAGACACTACCCAATTCTGGCTGTCATGTTCCATGTGCCCCCTTCTTCTTCTTTCTTGCCCATACTTCAGAAACCATCATCTCCACCTCATCTCCTGCCTTTCTCTCACTGGGAACACCCCAGCTCTTGAACTGTCTCATATCTTCCCCCTGTGCAGCCTGAACACACATCCATGAAGCCAAGAAAACTAGCCCTGGAACAGACTACGAAGCTTCAGAAGTCCCTGTTTCTAGATGATTCTAGAATCTGTAGCAAAAAAGGGGACTTGCTGCGATGGTGACCTAATTCTGCATTTGCTCCTCCTTGTCTATGTTCTGCCTATGGAAAAGATTTCCAGGACCAGCTCCAGGTAGGTGCTGGAAGTCCACCTGAGCAGGAAATGTGGATGAAGGAAGATCCACATGTCTCACAGGCCTGTGTACAAGGTAACTGGGCCTCAGACTCCAGCTGACTCCTCCCTGCAGCACTGTTCATGTTCCCAAATAAACAGGAAAGCACACACAAATACTTTCTGTTTGGAGCATTCTCTGCTTTCCCTCCTTGCTCAAAAGTGTCTCCACAGAATCTGGGACCATTACCATGGAAGGCAGGGAGCCTTTCACTTAGAGCCTCCCAACACTCTGTCAAACACACCAATCATGAATCACTCTGCATGAGGTAAAACAATGTCTTGCATAAATTAAGAAAGTCCAGAGCAAGACCTAGCGTGAGTAGAGAATAAACTTCCTTGCTACACAGCTTGCGGAACTCCAGAAACAAAACATTTGAAAAAGCATCAGAATGATCCTATTTCCTGTTTATTACTCTCTCCAGCCACAGAAGGGATGATGGTGACACAGACCACTCTGGCTTGCAAAGCAGCTCTAAGGAATGGTCATGGCTGGATCACATCACCAGCAGAGGTATTTCATACGCACACTCAGTCACATACAGCCGTGGCAACACCAATTTATTATGTCACCATTTCACACCCTTCTCTTTCCTCCCCATATTTAATTGAATAACTGCACTTCTTTTTAATCACAAGCAGGGTGCATTGCTGTCACACCTCTCAACAAGCTCTGCAGAAGATCCCTTTGCAGGGCAGCCTCGCTGCAGGGAGTGCGTGTGAGGAGGAAAAGTCTCTTTCCAAAGCTCACTGAGTGCCAGGGCAGAGCCAGCACCCACACGCTAAGTGCCAAAACCAGACCACGAGCACAGGGTGAGGGGTTTTCCTCTCAGAGCAGGACCTGTGAGGAGCAGGGCTGGGAACAGCCTGTCCTGCTCCACAGGTGCTGCCTGTGCAGCGCCTGGGAGCGTCTCCCTGCCTCTGCTGAGCTCCCAGCCGCACATTCAGCTTCTAATTTGGGAAAGGAAAAATCCAGCCTGGCCCAGCTCCACCCTGGAAATACAGCCCACCCATCTCCTCTGCCAAAGCTGGTGTTTACAGCTTCCCTAGACCAGGTCAGTGGGTTCTCCCCAGCCCTGCACAGCCTGAGATGTGTATCCACAGGGATGCCAAAGCACTCACTGAGCTCTGTGCACAGGAACTGCATTTCTGCACCTCACAAAACCTTCCCTGAAGCAGTGGATTTCCTCCCTCTCCCATCAGACAACCATAGAAGACATCCAAATCTCCTGGGATGCCCTGTACAACCCAGCCATCCTACTGAACCCCTCACAACAACAAAGCCAAATGAAGCCCTGGTAATGGAATGACTGAAAAAAGCTACACAAAGAGGGAATTTTCTAGCACTGCTTCAAGAGGAAAATTTTCTAGCACCACTTAAAGGGAAACATTTTCTCTTTTTCTTTCTTCAAAGCAAAAATGGGTATTCCAGTACTGCACAACCACACCTGGAAACACACAGATTGCAGGCTACAGGCATCGCCTCATCAGCTAGCTGAAAAAAAACGTTAAATATGAAGAACTTATAATCTAAAATTGAAAAATTAATGAAAATTAGTTTTAAGGGGTGAAAATGGAAGCAGTATTTTGCTAAAACCATTCAAAATTTCAATTTGGAAAATGCAATTCGCCCTTTGGAGATACTTCTCCTTAAGGCTTCAGTCACTGTGCGAAATAGTCATCGTTGTCATCCTCACTTTTCTCCTGCAGCAAGGTAAGGCATAAAGTTAAGACATAGTGTTCTCCTCCAGCCAGAGAGCCCAGAAAGAGCTTCCCCATTCAAATCTTTGGTCCAATCCACTGAAGTTCTACCTCAGACCGTTTTTTATTGTCCATACACTAAATGAGAACTGGCCTTGGAGCAGAGAACAGGAATGGGGATAAGACCCCACCTCACTTCCTGCAACAGCTAAGCTTTGTTGGGATCATGATGGAGCTCAGTCTCACGTTTCTGAGCTCTTATGGGGACAGAAATTACAAGGTCTGTCTGTGCTGAAGTTTTCCAGACATCCCCCAACTCCTGCAGAGCTGTTTCCCTTCCATCCCCACACTGGGCCATGTGACCAGCCCTACAAGGGTCATTTCCCATTTCACCTTGCTCAGTCCCTTTCCACTGAATGTTGGGAGGCTTTTTTCGGTGCCTGGCATCAATCACAGAGAGGAGACCCAGGGAAGAGAAGGGCTCCCAGGCACAGCTCACGATTTCTGACCATGGTTCACTGTTTTCTGGGCTCTTCAGTGCCTCTGGCAGAATATCATTGAAATTAAGTGTTAACAGTTCTCAGTGCCTCTGGCAGAATATCATTGAAATTAAGTGTTAACAGTTTGATGAGGAAACCTTTCCTCTCACTGGAGGCTTTACCAGCCTCTTTTTGGCAATGCACAAAAGTCACAAAATAAAAAGTTTTGGAATTTTCCAACATTCTTTTTCCCTTTGAAGCTTAAAGAAGAGCTTTAAAAAAAAAAACAACCTGAAAAACCAACAAAAAAACCCACACACAAAAAGAGAAACCATACGCACACACAAAAAAAAACAACCTACAAAAAAACCCACCACCAAATTCAGTCCCCAGACATGGAAAATGCAGCTGAAGGAAAAGTTTTTAGAACTTTCCTCTCCCATGAGCAGCTGGTGTCAATGGCATTTTTGAAGGAGCACAGACGATCAAAGAGATATTAATTGATATTAAATAAATATGGGGTGCTGGAATACAGGAAGCCCAGTCTTACATTGCTGCTGTTTATCACACTTATTTAGGCCACTGAAGAGATCACCTCCTACAGCCTCTGACACGTCTGCTATCCTTCAGCCAAAATCTTCCTATGAATTTGAAGGTCCAAAAAAAATTCATGAATCTGCACATGTAAATAACTGGGAGGTGTTTAAAATTTCCCAGCAGAAAAGCAACTTATCAAAAGCAGTCTTTTCACCAAAATGTGTGAATCTTGGAGACAAAAAAACCCCCAAACAGTTCTAAGTTAGTATTTATGGTCAAAATAGCTTCCCCACAGAAAAAGTTATTGCTCCTAGCACCCGCTGGCTTCCAGGTATTCTTCTGGCAGACTATTTCAAGTTTGCTGTAAGAGCTGTTCCAAAATGTTTCAATAATTAAGCCTTCTGTGAAGCAAGAATTTATACTTTCTGTATAAATTGTAAATGCAAGGATATAAATTGTCCATGTAAGGACTGTAACAAAAGGACCACTCACCCAGCTTTTCTTTAATCCTTCCCCAGCACAGGCAGAGCCACATTAAAAGCAGGAATGACTCAAAATCTAGAGCACATGCTTAGGACACAGATTTGACATCCAAACCTACAGAACACAGGAAAACTCCAAACATGTTTGTTGCATACTTAGATGGAAGATGAAACTTTTCACACGCAAAAATTTGTGAGAGATTGGGCACAAGGAAGCCTCCCTGCTGTACTTTTTTTACCTTTTATTTATAAAGGCTCAGTCACATCCTGCACCTGAAATACACCACACATAACTGACAAGCCTGAGAGAACAAAACCTGATTGTTCCCACCCCCAGGTCAGAGCTCAAATTGCTAATTAGCACCATGGCCATGCCCAGGGATTCTCCCCATACTGCAGCCTTTCCTGAGGGATAAATTATCTCATAGCAGTGGCAGCTTCTTTAAGGTCCTTATTTTACTGTGAAATACCTTGTGCCTTTATTTGTGTACCGATTGCAAATTGGGCTGTAATTAATAACAAGGCAAATATTTGGGTTTGGTGAAATGCAATGAGGTCCCAGCCCCATCGGTTGGTGTGGGTGAGGTGACTTAAGTGACATGTATGAGCTGGCATAAAAGACTGAGAATATGGATGAATGTAAGAATGGAATAACTAGTTAGAAAGGAACATATGATCAGCTCTGCAACTGTCTCTGTAATTCCCCAAACTGAGCAAAATGTTGCCATCAAGTAAAATAATGAGAATTGTGGTGTGGTTTGGGGGACAATAGAGAGGAAAGGAGGCCTTTTTGTTGGGTGTTTATGGCCAAAGATGCTCCCAAGCATCTTCAGGATGCAAAGATGCATCCCAAGGTCTGTCCCAAATTATAAATGTCCAGGTTTTAGATGTAAAGAGAACACAGATGACAGGAGTGGACCCAGAGACATTCACAGGAAGGAGAAGGGCAAATAAATACAAACTGAACTAAGTAAATGATGTAATTTTCTTTATTTTGAATAAATAAATTAATTAAAGTTAATTTTAACACAAAAATGAACACTCAATAAGGTACAAAAAATATATGTAGTCAGCAATACTGTCAGTGTTTGAGGCACAAAAGCTCAGTGTCAAATCTCATAGACACAGACAAAGTATTTTTCCATATTTTCTCCTTTTACAGTGTCCTTCCAAGGCAGCTTTGGATAGTTTTGGTGTTCAGATTTCCCTTCCCAGGAGCAAGACATGAAGAAGAGAAGTTCTCTGAGAGTTTCACATAGCACAGAGAAAAGCTATTGGCTTATGAAGAACCATGGCTAGAAAAGCATAATTTTAAATCAGTTTTTAAGCTGAAGGTAGGGAAAGGATTGCCACAAATTGAACAGGCAACTTGTATCTTCATTACTCCACAAAAAAAAAAAAAAAATAAAAAAAAAAAAAAAAAAAAAAAAAAAAAAAAAAAAAAAAAAAAAAAAAAAAAAAAAAAAAAAAAAAAAAAAAAAAAAAAAAAAAACACTTGGTCTGAGATTTCACAATGAACTTTCTTTTTAATAAGCTGAACAGAGAAAAATGGACTTTTCTCTGAACATGTGGCAAACTGAATAAACTGTGAAAGAAGAAATCTGTAATTTTGATCACAATACTCCCTCTCCCTTAGTGAAAAACTAGTTTCTCTCATCCCTGAGCAGAACCAGCATGACCCCAGCACTTGGTCAGGATTAATGTTCTCTGATGAGTAAGGTCAGTGTGAGTCCATCCAAAATATTTTAGCAGCCAAATACAGCACACAACATGAAAATGAAGGGATATTATCAGTTTCTGCTGAGCAATGAGCACAGTCCACCCAGGGTGCCTGGATGCATTCTCAGAGTGTGAATTCACACGTACTCAGTCCAGTGGGATCTCCAAGGAAATCTTGCCAGGTGCTTGATTCAAGGGGAAAGATTTTCAATTAGCAAAGTTGAATACCATTCTCTTCTCTTTCTGAGTAAAACAACTAAATGAAGGGCTAAAATACGTTATAATGACATCAAGAGTCCTTCAGACAATTTTACAACAGTTATTGCTAAACGAGTTTGATTCTTAATTTCTTCCATTAAAACCTTCCAACCTCAGTCTAATAGTGAAGCACTAATAGCCACCCAGCCTTCAAGTACATATTTCCAACAAAATTCTATCTGTCTCAACAAAGAAGACAAGAACTGTTCTACCAAAGAAGCAATATTAGAGTTCCGCTTGGTAAACGCTCAAGATGTTATTCATACCCTAGACAGACACTAAAAAAGACAAAAACCTAGTATTAAAAATGTTCCACAATTTAAGAAAGCCACAACTGGATCAGCAGCAGGTGAATCAAAATTGGATCCCAGTTCTCTCTGCTTTCCAAAGGAGGGACACGTGGCATAAAAGGGTTCACACTGAACCCAAACAGCTGCAGTGGAACTGCTGCTGTCTGCACCCAGGGACAGCCCTGGGGTAGGAGCTTGAGAGGAAAATCATCTCATTGCTCTCTAGACTGCCTTCAAAACCAGTTTTGCATGTCCTAGGGAGCACATGAATAATCTTCCTCTGGAATTTTATCAGGAGATTATCCAAATAAATGGGAAATTATCAAAACAAGAGGGATGTTTTTGTCTCCATGGTGTCTCCAGGCAAAGTAAAGATGCTCAAGGTGGCCCCAGAAGCAGCTGCTTCTGGGCCAGGAGGTCTTTACAGGGGCTGTAAGGATGCAAAAATTTCCCGGACCAAGGACTGATGGAATACAGAGCAGCCAGGTTCATTTTAAGTTACATTGCCAGGAAACTGAGACAAGATTAGTATGATCTGGAGAGCAGAGCTTGCTACCTGCAGGAGATCCCTGGAGGTGCCCCCAGCAGGTTCCCTGCAGGCAGGAAGGTGCAACAGGACATTTACACACCACCCACATACCAACACCAAGGCAAAGTGACAGGTTGTGTAATTTGGGGATTTTCCAGCCTCAGAACAGAAAAATGGAAATTAAAAGAGTCATTCCTGCACCTGTGTCATGTCTTCTGAGTCAGGCACAGACACCACAGCAGCAATGAAGAATTACCATTTTGTTTGGTTTCAGATGTATTGTCTTTGATGAAGGGTAGTCAAAGGTCAGTTTGGGAAGTTAATTATTTGCTTGGAAGCAGTCTGTCAAATTAGCGTCAGTTTTTTCAAACAAGTTACACTCAAAATGCCTAAAATGCATCAACAGAGAACAGACAGTGGGTGACAAAAGGGAACCCAGAACCCTGAGTTTATCTTTCCTTTTCCTGATGTTGTTCCTGAAGGAGTGACCAAGGTCGGTTTTCAGGTGAGGAACATGATGCTGCAAAAGAACCTGCATTATGTCTGTGACCCTCCTGGTCACAGCTGTGCTGTCCAAAATCAAAATAAATAAATAACCTAAGTTTTATGGACAAATTCAGTTTTATTAAGGTGAAGCTCACTGAGCTGTGCTCAAAAGTTGGACGTGGAAGTCTTAAGGGACCTCTATCTGTCACTGAGCTTTACATTGAAAAGCCAGAAAGGGATTGGGCCACAAGAAACAACCAGAAAGCAAAGACATCCCTGTGTGACTAAGAAGTGAGGCAGTTAGCTGATCGTGAAAGTATTAAAAGTAGTTGCATTAACATTTCATGAGAGATTCACACTCGCCTCTCCCTGAGTTACCCTTCTGCTACCACATATTTAAAAATACTTTTCTGTAATCACATCACTTGCCAGGTGATTTATGAAGAAGAATGAGCAACAGCCAAACAGTAGGACAAACAAGCTGGGCTGAAGTTCATACATAAACTCTAACGATCTCATTAACTCAATCAATTTTATTAATCACTACCAAAGTAAAGGCCACACTTCTACCCTCTTCTGTCCCTGGATACACTGCTCCTCTCAAATGAACGAATTCAAAGTCATCCTCTTAAAACCTACCCATGGTCACCACCTGGCTTGCACACACTGAACCCTTGTGAAAATGTGGAGAGGTACTTTGCATATTCCCCTACTAATTCCAAGAATTCAAATAAGTTCCCATTCTCTGAAAGTGAGTCATTAGTTTTGAGTCCATCATCGTTTCCAGTCAAAACATTCAAAAAGGAAATTGCAGCAGCCAAGATAATCCAGCATTGGGGGAGATATTTTGACACCTTAGATCTTACCACGGAAATTTGCTCAGAAATTTGAATGAATCAGTAACCTGGAAAAATAACAGAATGAGTAAAACAAAAACTACAATAGGTTGTGATTCATTTTTTTTTTCACTGTGAAGGGGCTACGTGCACTCACCCCATGCTGAAGGACACACTGGAGCAGGAGGAGCAGGGCAGTTGAGGGAGGAGGAGAAACCCAAGGCAGCATCTGCACCAGCAAATGTGTGTGACACATCCCAGGTTCCAGGGCTCCACAACTGAAGGGGTGCTTTGACACCCAGTCAAAATGATGAATCCAGTCGGAAAATAAGAGAACAAAGGAAGAGAGCTCAGCTGATGGAGTCATCTCTTCACTGCAGGGATCTCTTCTGAGGCATTGGGCAACAGGTTTTGCTCTTCAGCGTGATGTTGAATGTTAAACTCAGTGAATAACAGGCTCTGTAGTCATTGCCAGCCCCAGTTGGCATTGAAAACGGTGAATCCTTTCCTTCCAAGCCTGGAACAGAGGTCAGGTGGGCACTGATTTATCACTGAGGGGAAACCTTTTGGTTTTTTTTGTTAATTATTTTAGCTTGGTGGGGGAAAGGAGTTAGAAGCCATCAGAACATTTTTAACTGAGAATTTCCACTTTAAACACAGCAAAATCTTTAAAAACTGGTTGAAGTCAAAATCAAAAGGTTATCCAAAGGCATCAGTGATTTCAAGATTCAGTAATACATTTTCATATAGTAAAAAGTTAAGTCATATAGTAAAAAGTTAAGTCAATCACTTTTTATTGTTTTCATTTAAACAAAAAAGCATTGAAGATGTTATTTTGACTCAAAAAAGCCCTTTTTTCAAGTTTCACTTACCTTGCTGAGCCACAGCTCTCTTCTGCCCAGCCCTAATCTTTAAAGTCTACTCAGCACATAAACTGGACAAAAAACAGCAAGCATTGATGTGGTTTGATACTGGCCAAACATTAAATGTCCAGAAAGACATTTGTTCACCCTCCTACACTAAAGCTGGGCAGAGGAGAGGGAAAAAAATTATGAGAGTCACGAGTTAAGGATTGGGAGAAAAAAAACTTCAAGGGCAAAATTGGCTCAAATCTAAAGGTATAAAGTAAATTTATTATTAACTGACTCAGAGGAGGATAACAAGATGTAAAATAAGCCTTTAAAACACCTTTTTCCCCCCTAGCCCCTCCCTCTTTCCCACTGACAGTCCAGGAAGACAGGGCATTGGGGTTTTAGTTTTAGTCAGTTCATCACTCGAGATCTTTTTCTGTTTGCTCAGGGAGAGGAGTCTGTCCTCTGCTGTGCCATGGAGTCCCTCCCACGGGCAAACAGTCATCCCAAAGCTGTTGTGGCGCGGGCCATTCATCCATGGGGTGCAGTCTTTTAAGGACAGGCTGCTCTAGTTTGGGAGCAAGGGCTTTTTCTCTGTCTCTGGAAGCAGGGAACATCTTTCTTACTTTGGGTGTCCCACTAGATCACAGCTTCCTCTAACACCTACCCGCTCCAGCGTAAGCACTTTTCCCATGAGCTGCGAGTGGATCTCTGCATCTCCTGTGGGCTTTGTTATAAATGACTCAGACCCCAAGTGGGAATGAGTTATAAAAGTTTTATTCAGAGCTACTAAAAAATTCACAAAGCAAAAGAGACAGCGCCGGGAATGTCCACAAAATGGCAGCTTCACCTTTTATACCTCTGCTGTTGAATCAGCCAAATAAATATTTGTAAATCGTCATACATATTCAAACATCTTCCTCACATATCCCTGGCCCCTCCCAAGGTCTGCCAGTTGACTCTTCTTTGTCGTCCATTGGTGGAGACCTTCTTGCAGCCTGGCTGGAGGTGAGCTGTTATCATGCCAAGTCCCCCCAGTGACAAGCGTCCCCCATCCCCGTTGCTTCATGCAGGGCCCATGGGTACAAGCCCTCCCCCCACATACCTCTGACAAACCTGACAGCCAGGGCTGTCTGGTGGCAACAATACAGACGGGAGAAGAGACGATTAAAGGGAGGACAAAAAGGGGTCCAAAAACAACCTACAACAACAGAGTCACACATCAAAAGAACTCTAAACCTTAACAAAGCTTCTTTTAACGCACATGATATCCATTCCTCATTTGTGAAAGCCGATCACCACACCACCCATCTATAACAACTTCATGGATTACAAGGGGACAATTTGTTTCACCATATTCCTCACCACAGCCTGCAGAGGAATCTCGGCTCTGACACTTGAAGCATCTCCTCCCCCTCCTTCTTTTCCACTGACCTTGGTGTTGCCATGTTGTTTTCCCTCACATGTCCTCACTTCCTCCTTTTCTCTGACTGGAAGAAAAGCTGCTGCTCGTAGGTACCACTGCCAGCGAGTGCCACTGATTCAAAGACTCTCACAAGATCGCACAGCACCGAGAGGTTGATCTCGTGTAGGTTCTGTCGGGGAAATTGCTCGCCGTGCTCCCGCTGCCGGCCGAGCAGCCCCGCCACCATTGCGCGGCAGCGGCGGCTCCGCGGCGCTGGCGCTGTCCAAGGCCTCTCTCCATGCGGGTGCCGGGCAGGGGAAGCCGCTGGCCCTGCCCTTGTGCCTGCGGCACCGCTGGCTGGGGGTGGCCAGGCAGGCAAGGCTCGCTGTGGCCGCCCCGAGATGGCGCCGGCCCGGGCACATTGCCGTGCGCCGTGCCGGGGATGGTTCCCAGCGGCGGCGCTTCGCCAGCCCTGGGAGAAAACCTGTGTGCCTGCTGTTTGGATTTTCTTCTTAAATATGTCATTACAGAGGGGCTACCAACCTCTCTAATTGGGCCTGCAGCATGTCCATCTCCAGAGCCGTCAGAGATTGGCTCTCTGTCGGACATAGAAGAAGCTTCTCACAAAAGTTGCCCCTGTGGCCTCCCCCCCACCCCAGCTACCAAAAATCAGTCTGTGCCAAATCAACAGAATGGATCAGATCAAGGGGCTCTGGCAGGAAAAAAAACGTGTTTTTTCCAGTTCAGAAGTTCACAATTGGCCTAATAGAAAGGGAAGAGAAAAGACAATTAAGTCTGCTTATTTTAAAAAATTGTATGTACTTAACATGTATTCAAGAATCCATCTAGCATGCCAGACAGATCCATAGTTTGATGGCTGCAGTAAATTTTCTGAAGATAGTTTTATCTACACTCAGGTAATCTCAGATAATAAAGTACTTTTTCTGCAAAAAGAAAACAAAAACAAAAGATCACAAGCACAAGAGCACAACTATTTCTTTTATTTCAGAGACTGAAGTCATAGCAGATGAATGAAAAAAAAACAAAACCAGAAATATCCATTTTTTTCTTGCACTGGATCCCTAAACCCCTGTGCTGAGGCCTCTTGAGCTAGGAAAGCAGAAAGTTTTTTTGGCTGTAAGTATTAAATCATAGAATCCTTATGGCTGGAAAAGACCTCCCAGACCATTTAAAATAAATAAAGTTATGTGACCATCCTTTATTGATCATTGGCAATATTTACTCCAGTGTTTGTGTACAGGGATTATGGGACTGTTTCTAATTTTTCTTCGGGAAACAGCTTTGGAAAGCAGCTCTTCCCCACAGGGTTTGAAATAGTTCAGACACTTTTAATCCTGGGAGATGCTGCTGCTGAGTCTGTGGTGCTCCTGCCCTGCATGGGCTCCGTTCCCACCCCATGCTGTGCTCCAAGGGACTCCCCACATGTATGAGCAACTGCGGGGACTCAGGACAGTGGGAAAACCACTCTGGCATTTTGAGAAGCAGGGAGAAAGGAGGGAGGTTTTGTGGCTTTCCTCCCAGCCCCCTGCAGTCTGACACAAAGCCTGTTTTCCTTGTCTGGAGACCAGGGTGGGAGTGTCAGGCTGGGCTGTGATTTTGCCTAGCAATTATCTCCCATCTTTTGGTTACATGCTCTACCCTCCTCCTTCGCAGTCAAGAGCTGTCCTGACACAGATGTTCTCTGAAGCAGCTCTGAAACTGCTCTCCACTTCAGTTGGGGGTTTCTGTTGTTTTTCTTTAACTATTTATATTGGAGCAACCCACTGAAATATCCAAATGTATACACAAAGAACCTCAAAGCAGGAGGAGACAGCCACTCCTACCTCCTTCATCTCCTTGTTTTCTTGCTGTAGCAGAGAGAAGCCAAAATACTCGTCTGGAAGGGGTCAACACTTAAACCACTGGAACAGGGGAATGAGGTTTTTCCATTACTAGATCGAGCCTTATCTATCATTTTGGAAAAGATTCTCAAACTTTACCAGTGAGACACTGGGGGAAAGTCAGCAAAAATTCGAACCTGTCTCCTTTCCAACAGCTCCTGCTTCACCTATTTCAGTTTATGAAACTACACAGCAAACACTAAAGGCAGAAAAAATATAGGAGAAGATAACAGCCACAACCTTCGGTAACAGCTGTGGGATGCCTTTAACTTGGAGAGGGGTTACAACAAAGCAATCTTTGTGGTCCCCTAAGCCCAGGCCAGATGTGTCTGCTTAGTCATGGAACATAAATTACAGCATCCTGATGGAATTTAAACCAGTTATCCATAACCCTAGGGGCTGCTGAAAGCATGTGAGCAGCAAGTGCTTCTTGCAGGATCACTCTCCATCTGTTGCCAAGGAAGAAAATGAGGAAGAAGATGATGTCTTTTTAAAGTGTTTAGTCTATTTTCAATTGTTTGTAAAACTGATTCTTTATTATACCTGGAAAGAGCAAGATACATTCATTTCACCTTAAGCATTCACTTCCCTCGTCCTCCTTTCAGGTACTTGCATCATCCACACAGTGTTTCCTCATCACCTGCCTGCCACTGCTACTTAGGAGTCCCATTACTTGTAAAGGGCTACATCTCTACAGAACAAACTCAGTTTTGTCTTGAGATAAAAACTAACTCTGTGCCGTAACAATCAAACATTTATACACACAGTTTTCTCTCTCCCTGCAGCTCCTCCAGTAAATCATTTGCTGGCCCAGCACACCCAGTCCAAATTGGTGCTGTGACATGGTCCACCCACTCAGTGTCCACCCTGCACGAGCACCGGCCAGCCCACGAGGGCAGGCTCAGTGTCACGAGTGGGCTGCCTCCCCATAAGGTCTTCCACAGGGAGTGCAGCTAAGGCTTAGGAGCCTTCAGGTGCCGACGCGCATCCAGAGAAAGCAACAGGCAGAGAGCAAGTCCTCCAGCATATCCAGGAGTTTATTAGGAGCAGGTCACAGGGAACAACTTGGCGAGAGGGGACGGATCCACCGAAGGCGGAGGGAAGGACTCACCGAAGGCAAGGATTAGGAGCCGACAACAACTTAAGTATGGGGGTGGTCCAAGGGGAGGGAACGAAACAATGCCCAAGCAGGGGACACAGTGGGAGGAGTGGAGGGAGGAGATTACAATTCAAATTTCCAATTAACTCCCAGTGGGGCGGGGTACATCAAACCTCAACAAATCAGGTACACAGAACAGGGTAATGGGCAGTGAACTTTCTGGAACTCGGGGACGGGCCAGGGCGGATTGACAAGGGCTTAGGTGTGGCTTGGGGTTGAGGGACAGGGAGCATTCTGGAGGTCTGGGAGGAGCCGGGGAGGAGTGACAGGGACTAGGGAGGGGTTTGGGGTGGCGTGATAGGGCAAGGGCAGGAAAAGGGGACCTGGGGCAGACCAGCTTTAGGGGAAGAAAGTGGGGACAAACCATTGTAACAACAGGGGAAAATCAACTTACAATAAAATTAAACTAAAGCACCGCAACAGTGCTGACACTGCTGTGCAGGCTCTTCAGAAATACCTTGTAACTATGAAAACAGCTGAAATCTCACTTGCCTCCTTCCTCTTCCTCCTGTTGCAAGGGCAGTAGAGGAAAGGTGTGACAGTAACCCCACACACACCTCCCTGGATTTCTCCACTGGGAACACCCCAGCACAGCTGTACAATGTTTCACATGGAATCCCAAAATGGTTTGGGTTGGGAGGCACCACAGAGCTGATACTGTTTCATCCCTTTCCTTGGACATGGACACCTTCCACTATCCCAGGTTGCTCCAAGCCCCATCCGACCCAGCCTTGGACACTTCCAGGGATCCAGGAGCAGCCACAGCTTCATTGGGCACCCTGTGCCAGGGCCTCACCACTCTAGTACTCAGCTTCTTCTTCGTACACAAAGATTCACGTGTGTGTCCTGGTGAGACTTCCCTGGGTGGATTTATTTTATTCAGGACACCCTGGAGTTCAGCTGCACTTCATGAATCACTGCTGACAATGAGATGGTGATGTGATACATCAAGCACATTCCTCTCTCAACTGATGGCTGATGACAGTGAATGTTTAATTCCTCCCCTGGATTACATGGCCTGGGATTTCTCAGCGGAGGCTAAGGGGGTTAGGTGGTGAGACCAGGGGGTTTCAGTGGGCACTCAGCCTCAATATTACACATTCATCCTATAATATCTGGTATGTCCTGACCAGATGTTGGTTTACAAGCAAATCCCTATTTCTCATGTCATAGGCTTTGGGCTCTTGACTTAAAAACAACACAGGACAGCTGCAGGGATCACACACAGCACAGGAGTTTCTAAAGGCCACTCCTGTTAATATCTAAATCTCAAGATGGCAGGGGTTCCAGTTTTCCCAAACAAGTTGGTGTCAGATGAAAGATTGCCAGGAGAGACAATGCCATCACACTGGAAGGTCCTACTCCAAGCTAAATGAGAGTCTTGACCATGGATATCTTTCTGCCTTTCAACTTTTATACTAAACTCTTTGAGCAAAAGATCTGGTGAGCTCATCCAAGCTGGCAATATCAGATCCACAGAAAGATAAGAAAACATATGTAAGCACATATGAAAACTAAAGCTCTGCAGACCTCTTCCTTCTGCTGGGTAGTGATCATCTTCTTATGAGGAAAAGAACCTGAGGTTTAAATATTCACAGTGATTAGCCATGCAATCATTGCTGATAAAATGATAAGGACGAAGCAATAATTGTCAGCATTTCCCTGGATCCTTTATGATTCAGTTGGTAAAGGAAGAAATAGTACCACTAATGATTCCTATGTGCATTTCTACAACCTCTTCAGGAGCTGAGTTAGAAGGGCCTCCATTAGATATTGACAGGTCCATTTATAATAATCTGTAAAAGATTATTTTTTCAGTAATTGCCTTCAAATCATCCTCTTTCCTCAGAGCCAGCCTTTAAACATTAATCTGAATACCATATTTTGATATATTCTGCAGCTGCACATTTCTGAGCAGAGGAAGATGCTATTCCCAGCATTCCCACTGCTCAGGAAATAAAACTCGTGAGAGATGTGCACAAACATTATTTCTCAGATCTAAAATCTAACTGCCACAGATTTCCACAGCCAGTGAAAATAAAGTAGCTGCTTATGAGTTATTTTACAGAAGTGTTTAGAAGTGGAAGATTTTAAGGTATGATTTTGATTTGGCTGCAGTGCTGGTAAAGAAAAGATCCAGACCCTTGGAGGCTTATGGAAAAAGGAAAGAGCCTTCAGCACAGACATGTTAACACATAAATCAGGCAAGAATGGGAGCCAACATAAGTATGATTTAAGAAATGCATTAGTTTAAATAACAGAGAAAGTAAAAGCCCCAGGAAAGAGAGAAAACAATCTCTTTCCCTTTAAATCTGGGATCTGTCAGGTATAGAGTTGGGCACGGTGCCATTAACACTGTGCCAGACAAGGCAGGAATCCTCCTCAGGTCATGACTGGCAGGTTCCACAAAGCAACTCTTCAAAAAGTCAGATGAGGCAACAGAAATGCCCAAGGGAAGCAGAAAGGGCCAAGGGCCTACTTATAGTCTGTTCCTGTCTTTCTGAGTTTGGGGATCTGACCATGCCAAAGAAAGCAATTAGCCCATTATTGTAGTGGTACCTGAGGAAAGGCAAAGACTTGAAAGAGAGCTAAAGACTATGAAAAGTCCATGAAAAGGACTGCTAAAGAAAGGTTCAAGAATCTTGTGAAGGGTAAAAGCTACCCAGGAGACAGTCACTCTGTGAGTAACAGCTCACCTCAAGAAAGTAGTTTTCAGTCAGAAAAGAGCAGAGTCACAATGCAGCAACCAGAACATAAAGATGATTTTGTATGCTGCCACAGAGACCATGAAGTGGCTGGAGATGCAAATGGGTGATGGGTTACCAAACCTAGGCAAAGAGTGAGACCAGACCAAGAACTCGGGAGCTGCACCAGGGTAACACCAAACTGGGTCCTCAAAACAGGCTCCAGGCCCATGGTGCTCAGGCAAGGGCTGTCAGCCCAGTCCCTCCTCCATCTCTGTCCTCACACCAAAACTTCGTAGATGCCAAGAGCTCCCTTGGGTAGGATAAGAAAGGGAATTTGGACGTCAACATACTACAAGAAGGGACAACAGAACGTAAATTGGAGGAAACATTTCAAGCTAAAATTTATAACATGGTCCCTTAAAAAGCAGAGTTAGCATGTCATCTCACTCCAGATTTTTACTAAATCATATACATGGAAAAGAAATTTGAATCTCAAATACCCAAGGCTAACAGTTCACAAAGGACCTAAAATCTCAAAAATTCTTTACAAACTTTATCTAGGATCATACATGGATAAGACACAGACTGTTTGGATAACTCACTGCACTAAAAGGGCAATTCTTAATTGGAAAAGTAATTTTCAATTCATTAAACTGGTGTAATTTTTCAGTTCCTCCAAGGAAGTAGAAGCACCTCAAGAAGTCACACTCTGCCAGGTCTAAATATGTGTGTAACACAAACATATACAAGTGACACACACACATATATGTATATATTAAAATATGCATCTGAGCCCCAGATTCTTTAGCAAAAACTCAGACAGAAAAAGTCCTGAATTTCAGCTCCCAGGGAACATGTTCCTTGACTCCTGCTCAGAAGGCAAAATTACTTTTTGAGTATACAAAAGTATACTTTTCCACTGAAAACACTGGGCCGGGAGTTCCTGGGAGGCAGTAACCATGGACCCCAAGCTATCCCGTTTTTTATTGTCGCTTCACAGAGTTCAACAATGCTACGCCACAGTCCTTTTGTTTGTAAGAGCTGGACAGTGGAGCAGCTGCCAAGAAGCCTCTTCAGTGTCCGTGATGACCCCTGGGCCTGGCTGGCTGGAGGCGCGGCTCGGCACTGTTAAACTCTTCCATGACGCAAGGGACTGGGCCCCATGACCAACAGAGGCCTCCTTCCAAAGGCCTCTCTGGATTAAGTGCTGATTAAATACCTGCGTGTACTGCTGACTTATTTCCTCATTTTGCTCCAAATTCATCAGGTTTGACCCTGCATCACTTCATGATGTGAAGTATTATATCAGGACCTATAAATAACTGTCCCTCTCCGCTGTGTGCCTGCCCCAGGAAGTTCTGCCCTTTTTCGGTTTTGTCCATTCCCTGGTTTTATAATAATTTTCTCTCTGTGTTGTAACCACAGCCCTCATACAGACCTCCCACCAGACCCTGCACGCAGGGAACAAGCACAAGCAGCCTGACATTCCCGTGGTGGATTTTCTGAAGTGCTGCTAAAAAGATGCCCTTGATAAACTGCACAAACCCCACAATATCAGCACAGGCAGTTAGAGCTTCACTGCTGCCCATGGCTTTCATCTTTAAATAAACTTTGGAGGAGCAGCTGGACATTGAAAAGAAATCTGAGAAGGAGCTTAAGGAGACCAGCAAGGCCTGTACTCCTCTGCTGTTAGAAATGGTTTGTTTGGGTTTGTTTTGAAACAGGTAAATAGGAGAGAAATCCAAAAGGCCCTTGCTGGGCTCTCCGTGACAGAGCCTGCCAGAGCTCCAGAATCATTTGGACAATGCTTTCAGGGATGCACAGGGTGGGTTTGTTGGGGTCTCTGTGCAGGGCCAGGGGTTGAACTCCATGATCCCTGTGGGTCTCTTCGCACTCAGGATATTCTGTGATTCCAAATTGCGTGGAGATGACTTACCACACACAGAGTGGCTCTCCACCATGTCACCCATGTGTACTCTGATCCTTGGAATCATCGTCTAAAGCAGGGGGAGCTGGGCAGCCAGGCTCTAGGAAACAGCAGGGTCAGCCCCAAATTCTGTACCTCAGCTAATGGGGAAAGAGACAGGGAAATGTGGCCGGGAAATTAGGATAAAAAGGGAGGCTCTCAAAAATTTGAGAGATCCCAGGGGAATGCCCCATGGCCTCTCCCTTTATTCGAATAAAGCAAAAAGGACTCCTCTGTCTCCTTTTTGGGCATAAACCTCTGGTGTTTGTTGATTAATTTTCCTGACAATACCAAATTGAGACTGTGTGAAGTTCAGCAATGCCGAGTGCAGGGTGCTGCACCCAGGTCAGGACAATCCCCAGTACCAGCACAGATTGAGAGCAGCCCTGCGCAGAAGGATTTGGGGATACTGGGACATTCCTGGCCATGAGTGCTGGTATGCAGAAAGACAAAGACTGCATTCTCAGAGTGTGGGCAGCAGGAAAGGGATTGGGATTCTGCCCCTCTACCCCACTCAGGTGAGACCCCACCTGCAGAGCTGCCCCAGCCCTGGAGCCCAGCACAGGAGGACATGGACCTGTTACAGCTGATCCAGAGGGACCACAAAAATTGTCAGAGGGCTGGAGCAGCTCCCCTTTAAAGTTGAGAAAGTTGGGGTTATTCAACCTGGAGAAGAAAATGCTCTGAGGAGACATTACTACAGCCTTTCAGTGCCAAAAGTGGGCTTAGAAGTAAGGTGGAAAGAGGTTTCTACTATGGTCTGTAGTGACAGGACAGGGAGTAATGGATTAGGATGAAAGGAGAAATTTAGATTAGATTTTAGGAGAAAATTCTTCAATATGAAGGTGGGGAGGCCTTGGAACAGAGATACTGTGGCTGTCCCTGGATCCCTCGATGTGTCCAAGGCCAGACTGGATGGGGCTTGGAGAAATGCACTTGGGCTAGTGGAAGGTGTCCCTGCCAGTTGCGGGGGGGGACTGGAGGAGTTTTAAGATCTCTTCCAACACAAAGAACTCTATGATCATATTGAGGAGTGGCAAAATGAAGGTCATACATCAGTGTTGTGGAAACGTACACATGGCAAATCCCCACGAGAAGACAAAGGGAGAATTGCTTCATCTCACTCCAACCTGCCATTCAATGTTAGCAAGCAGAGGCTATCAGCAGTAGTGAAAGAGGCACAAAAGTCTCATTACGTGGCAACAAATCAGTATAGAAACTGCATCATTTAACAGCTCTCAGCCTCACCCTTTACCCATTGTTCTGGTGAAAGAATTTGCTGCCTAAACACACCAAGCCAACAGAAACTGAGGTGAAGGGGAGTATTTCAGTGCCTTAGGTAACAGTGCTCACTTGCAGCTTCAGATTCCAAAGAAAATCTGAAAGAGAGCGATCTTCATTTGCCTAGATGTAAATCACGCTGTCATGCTGTCCTATGCACTTATCTAAAAATAAAAAAAAAATTAAAAAAAGTTAATAAAAAGTGAGGGAGAGCACACCTGGGTACAAACAGGATTTCAACACTCAGAATCCCTCAGCCACTGCCAAGATGCTTTAGGAGGAGGCAGCACCTTTAAGGAGAGAAAATGAGTATTACAAATGATGTATAAGCACTTTTAGCTGAAGATATCCACAAGTACATTTCCAAAAGCACTGGGCACACCACACTTTCCATAATCATTTCATTGATAACCTATCCCCCTCATAGAAACTTCCCAATGAATGGAGTCCCAAGAACTATCCAATTAAATTGATTGGTTTGATTTTTGTAGAATAACAGTCACTCTTTAAAGAGGAATTAGGCCAATTTAAATACAGGAACACACAGAACTATTAATTGAATTACTATTAATTCTCACCTCACCTTCCACGTGAAAGCACACAGAAACTAATTTAAAATAAAATATTTAAATGTGTTTAGGAACATTACCTGTGGTTAATATAAAGAACATTTGAGGAGACAGTCCTTATAAAACACAACCCAGTTGTTGAGTGAAAGCTTTTATACTTTCCTCGCTCAAAACCACTCCACAGACTTTATTCCCCCAAATATCTTCCATAATCGCTGGCAGACAGTTGGTGTAATTGCTCTCATGCTGTCACTATCCCTGACAAACCACAGGGGGTGGGTGTCAGGATAAAGAGGGAGCACTTCGTTCCACAAGCACATCACTGAAAATGTTTCATGTGCTTAGCCAGCAAATGACTGCACAAAATATATATAAGATGATAACTACAGACACAGTTATCACTCTGAATTATCCTCTACTCCTCTTTAAGATATGCAAATATTTTATGAAATGTCAAGTTCTTGGGAGTTTTTTGAAATACCATGTTTCATCTTCTAAAATATGTTAAAGGTAGCGAAGCCTAATGATGTACCAATATACACACCAGCACCTTCCTTCTCAGGTGCATCTCTAGAAGCACAGAAGGGATGAATGTAATGTTTTTATCATGGGGAAGGGGGGGAAGCCCCTCTGAAGGAAAGAGGACGTAAGGACAGAGACTGCGGTGCTCCAGGCACCTGGCTCTGTTTTCCCAGACAAACACCGACCTCTACGGGCAACATGGTATGGTGCAAAATAGAGCCCTGAAGAAAGGCCAAATATTCGAGAAAAAAAAAGAGAAAATAAAAAAGCTTCGTGAACTTGTCTGGAAGACAAAGTCATTATACTGAAGCAGGATCTGGATAAGGATCATCCCTCTGGACGCAATGATGAGCTCATTCAGAAGCAGCTGCACCCCTCACCAAATGCTTTCAGCAGTTTTGTATTGACCCTTCTGGAACAGATTTTGGTGGTAAATAGACTCAATGTACAAAGCACTCCTAAAACCGAGGGAATGACCGTGGGGGTGTATGCTGGGCTTTGCACCACTTATTAGTGGTTTGTCATCAGTCTCATCTGTTTTCCCTCTGAGCCAGGATTATTAGAAAGGCGACTGATACAGTTCTCATATTCAGGCTTGGATGTTTATTATATCTTATCAGAAATTACAGGAAGTACGACAGCACCTCTAGCTCCTTGCTAGAAGTGGGGAAAATGGCCACAGCTGAGCCTGCTTCAAGGCCTTTTAAAGATAAACAAACCAATAAAAGTTTAACACCTACATTATTTATCCTTTTGACCCAGTAACAGATTCTCATGACCCTTAGAGTGACATTAGAAGTTACCACAAGTTACTACCTAAGTTCCGTGAAGAAGATGAACAAAGAAAAAGACACCACCCAAAATTCTCCATCTTGTCCCATAACCACCACTATACTGTAAAACCTCAAATTTAAAACCCATCACCCAGTGAAAACACACACATCTAACCCACTACACATTTGTGATTTCTAACTCATTATTTATATTTACAAGCCTTCTCCAAGGTTTCAGGTCCGGAGCAGTGTTTTCCAGGGGGTCTGTGCCAGGAAGCACAGAAAGCTCAAAAACTCCA
This sequence comes from Rhabdornis inornatus, assembly GCA_013397075.1. NCBI lineage: Eukaryota > Metazoa > Chordata > Aves > Passeriformes > Rhabdornithidae > Rhabdornis > Rhabdornis inornatus. Next base: position 54,211 of record VWZS01005101.1, read on the forward strand.
GATTCCTGAGATCCAACAAATGAGTCCCTAAAGGAACCTTCCAGTGCCCGAGCCCCACAGACTCCCAGTCTGGTGCAGCTCAGGTGTTCCTGAGCCCAGGAGGGAACGCAGACGTCTCCACTGCACACCAACCTTTGAGCCCAGCATTGCCAAGGCTGCCCAGGCCTGCCATCACTCGGGGCACACAGGCTGGGCAGCCAGGATGAAGAAGCAGAAGTCCCATGCCAGAGGCTGGCCAGTTGGGAATACGGCTTCTCCTCATCCCTCTTCAAAGGCAGGAAGGTCACTGCCAGCAGGAACAGAGCCATTGTCCTGGGTGATGGAGACCGGGCCACAGGGGAGGAAAACCAACACAGCAATTATGACACAAACTGCAAAAATACAGAAGGGCAGTGGGAAGGTGGCACCAGTCTCTCCCTGACAGCAGGGAGGCTGCTCTGATCTCTTCAGTGGAAAAACAACTAAATGGGCCACAGTTTTAAGCCTTGTTTTGCCTCAGAGCTGCAACAGGGCAGGATGCTGCAGCTCCATGACAAATTGGGTGTGGGAAACACATTGCTCCTCTTCCTGCTCTACGTTTTAATCTTCCTTAACTTAATGACAAGAATGCAAACAAATGGAGTTTTCCTAATTGGTTTAGGATCAGTTTCCACGTCAAGATTTAATCCATCTTTTTGCAACAAAGGGGCTTTTTGAGCCAGTGATGAGCAACTGTAATTTTGTAGATATTCCTGCAAGTGCAAATTCTTCATCATTAGATATAAAACTATCACAAAATAACACCAGTAATCAATTTTTTGGACAGATATTTTGTCTGAAATTGTGGCATGTACAGTGCAGTCCCTAGCAGTGAAAATGTAAACTAAATTAAAAACATTAAGGGCATGTTTTAACCTAAAGTTGTAGAAATGATATCTCACCAGAAGCAAGAAGGAAAGAAAAAATATGTAATAATAATAATAATTTTTAAAAAGAGCAAGAGAGAGAAAAACATGAAAACACTAAAAGTTTAATAAAGCTTACCAGCTGGAGAAGACTAAATTATTTCAAAATGTCATTTTTAGGCCTGACGAAGCTTTTTTTGGGCATGCCAATTTAAAAGTTTTTCTCCACGGGCGCACTGGAAATTTTTAATATTTTTTTATGTTCCTGTGACTTGAAGCAGGGAGAACCTAGAGGGTGGTGGAGTTAAACTATATCCAGGCCTTGCACCAAAATAAGAGAACATCTCACAATCTGAAGTTGCAAAAAATGGACAAAACAGGAAAAAGTAGAGGGTTTAACATTTAGAAACCATGATATTCAATATCCTGCTCAAATATGAAGCAGTATCCAATGGAATGCCAGCTTAAGTCTTCAAAGAACTGGAAGTTGAAAAGTTTATATTTAGGAATTCCCTGCCTGGCCCCTTTCCCCTGTCTGTGTCCTCCTGTGGGGCCCTGGAAAAGTTCCATCAACTACTTCACTGCTGAATTGAATTCTGCCTACACAATGCTATGATTTTATATGTTTTCACAGGGAATTAAATTTCTTTATTTGCCCTTTGGAAGTGAGCTAAATGAGATTCTCAATTTAACGGGGTCTTCCATTAAAAATTAACAACTATCTCATAAAAGACATTTAGATAGTCCATAAGGAAGTGAAAGGAATGAAGAACCTGGAATCTCTGGCAGCTCATGTACATCAGCTGGGAAATAACTCAGGGCAGTTTTAGCAAAGAGAGACACAGAGTCCTGAAATCCCAGAGTGGATTGACTTGGAAGAGACCTTTAAGCTCATCTCGTTCCAACTTCCTACCTTGGACAGAGACACCTTCCACTAGGCCAAACAGGGAACAAAACCAGGCAAACAAGCAAAGAATAACTATATATAAGATTCTACATAAATGCTGGAAACTGGGGGGAAAAATGTCACTGAACTGGAATGTCTCATTTTAAAAGAAACTGTTGCTATTTTAGCTTTCTCAGAATCATGGGGGTTTTTTTTCAAAACTGGGGCTCCAGTCCAAGCCCCTGTTCAAGCAGGGCCGCTAGACCAGGCTGCCCAGGACTCACCAGCTAGATTTGAGAAACTCCAAGGACAAAGGCTCCCTAATTGCTCCTTTGCCACCTTCATGGTAAAAAGCATTTTCCTTAGTTCACAGGAATTTTGTGTGTTTCAGTCTGTGCCCAGTGTCTCTTGTCCTGTCCCTGGGCACCATTGCCCAGAGCCTCTCTCTTGTCCTCATACCCACCCGCTGGATATCCACAGACATGGATGAGATCTGCTTGAGCCCTCTGCTCTCCAAGCTGAGCACACTCAGCTGCTTCAGTCTCTCCTCATACAACAGATGCTCAAATCCCTCCATCATCCCTGTGGCCCTTCCTTGGACTTGCTCCAGTCAGTCCAGCCCACACCAGTCCTGCACTGGGGACCCCCTGACTGGACACAGCTGTGCCTCGCTAGGGCCCAGACAAGGACAGTGGCCCTGAGGACATGGGCCAGCCCTCTCAGTCCTCCTGGGCACTCCATCTCTTGTGGACCTGATAACATCCAGTTGTGAAAAGGTCCCCTAACTTGATCCTCACTGTGATAAATGTGATTCGTGCTAACTAAGTTGTAACTATATTAGCAAAATTGCACTCATATCAATAGAAAATAATTGTTACAATGCAAAAAAAAGGAAATAAGTGAGACAAAGCAGATGAAATCCTCCAGATGTTAGAAGGGAGTAGTGGGAGGATGTAGGTTTGATAAGTAGCATCTAGAAATAGAAAGTTTTGACCTTGAAATGGGCCAAAATGGGATGATTCCAGGCATGGAACTCAATTAAAGTCTGGTTATGGAAAACATCTGCTCAGTTACATAGTGCGCCTGCGCTACCTGCAGGTCACACCTCAGTCATTGATGAAGATGACGAGCCTTCATCAGAAATAAGACCCTTAAAAGGGTGAGAGACCCCCTAACCCATTAGTAGAGCATGTGCCATACAACATAGTGATGTAGACTTTAGAAATAGAAACTAGGAGGAGTTTTCCAGAAAATTCTGTATGAATATGTATTAGCATGTAGTATATAAATAGGATTTTTGGCCTTGATTGTTTGGTACGTGAGGAAGGGCGAGCCCCTCCTTGTACCCCTGGTCGGTGGGGAGAGCTCTCCCTGGTCGGTTTTGCTTATGCTTTTTACAAACCTCAATTATATTAAATTACTCACTCTCAAATTTTACTTATCCTAAAATATATGTATTCAATACTTTGATTGTATTCACCTCCAATACTTTGATTGTATTCCTCTCTAATACTGTAATTGTATCCATTTATAATTGTTACTATTCAAAATTTGCTGCTACATTTAATCTTGTTGCTTGATAAATTGGAAAATAGAATAGAATTCATAACACTCCCCCACTGGGAGAAGAAGGGGCTATCCTTGTGCCAGCCTTTCTGACATCAGGAACATGACACTTAATGAAGACTAGTCTTAACAAGTACTCCCACCTCTAGAGAGCTGTCAGTGTCATCAGGAGCAAAAGCCTGGATAACCTAAGCCACCAGCCAGCCACTCCAGTGACCCCTCCAGAGACACAATTCCAAAAGCTCTGGGTACCCTGCAACTCTTACTCAATATTCACGTGGGGCATTAACCATCAAGATTGCACCTGTGAAGGATGTTGTCTATATAAGTTTTTTTAACTGGTTCAAGTTTGCTGATTTTGGTTAGACAGGGTGGATAGGACAGGGGGAATGGATTTGGTTAGGACAGGGGGAATGTCTTTAAACTAAGAAATGAGAGATTTAGACTAAATGTTAGGAAGAAATTGTTCTGTGTGAGGGTGGAGAGGCTCTGGCACAGGGTACTCAGAGAAGTTGTGGCTGCCTCTGGATCCCTGGAAGTGTCCAAGGATGGGGCTTGGAGCAACCTGGGCTAATGTAAGGTGTCCCTGCCCATGGCAGGGGATGGAACTGGATGGGCTTTAAGGTCCCTTCCAACCCAAACAATTCTGGCATTCTGTGATATTCTTGATTGCAGAGTGTCCAACTACATGTCACAGCCACAGATGTGGGTATTTAAATGCAAGCCTTCCATTTAAAACCACTTAGAATTTAATGCACATAAGACATTTATGTTCTTCCACAGAACAAAATTCTCCCTTACCCATTCTTAATTTGCACTCTGTCAGTGCTTAATGAGTAACTGGGTATGACTGAGTGATTTATTTAAATATTAGCATAATTTCTGTAAATACTTCTATCCTTTTTATAAACTGGAGTCCCATCACAGCTCAGAAATACTGAAAAGGCCACTAATGTTGTCAGGGCAGCTTTCCTGCACCCAGTAATGGGTTCTTACACATTCCTATAATCCATTGGTACATCTCTAGCATTTTAAATACACCTGGCTCTGCAATAGCAAGGTGCCATCTGTGATGGCTCTTGGGACAGAGTTGTTTTTCTCCCTGCCCAATTATATTTATGCACCAAATCCTTTAAACCTCTCTCCAGTCTGCAGCTTCATTGGCTCAAACTAATGAACAGAATTTTCTAATTCCCTCCTGATAATCCTATTACCTGTCCAAAGCTATTTCTGCAAGGGTCATCATTTCAGAGGGATGTAAATCTGGGGCCAGGTCTCATTGTGGTCAGCTGTAATCCAGCTCTTCTCCTGAAAACTTCAAGGACATTGGTCAGCGCCTGGGAACAGCCAAGCTGAGGGACTGAACATCTCAGGTACCGTGATTTTTATGTCCAAACCTTGCCTTTCAAGTTTGATTTCAGTAGGGGAAAAAATATAGTGAACATGTATTAGTGGTGTATGAAAAGTTCTAATAAAGAAATGTAAGTGATGGGGTCTCTCAGAAGAGCCTCATATTTGGCAGCATGGTTGAAATGGGGCTGATGACATAACAACTACTGCCAGATTCCCAGCTGTGAATTTGGCAGGCTTTCACTAACCTGAGAACAATGAGCTGCCAGACCTGTCATTATTTGTGCTTTAAATGAATGTATGGGCAGTGAGTAGTGCTTCTCTTGAGCTAGGGTCATCTGGAGGAAATGGAAATATTTTAGAAATCAGATCCTGGATCTGCTGATAGTGTGTGCCCAGACTATTGGAAGTGACACCTGTATCTAATTTAACAGGGCTTTAATATTCCTTGCATGGAATCCTGTCTATCTTTATTTGATTTTGGCATTGATCTGATTAAAAAATGGGATTTCTACTCTTTTGTAACCTACCTTTGAATACTAACTTGGATATAAGGATCTGCAAGACAATATAAAGACACCATTCATCCTGCCTCTGCTGGGATGGAGTTGTGTGCTCTGAGGAAGGGTGATTGAAAGACTCAAATATCTGGGGAAATCTCCAGAAAATATTCATGTCTGGGCCCGTTTTGGAGCTTCCAAGGAACTCTAAATTCTAACTTTAGAATGAATCCTTCTTATCCAAGTATCTAATCTCAGCTTCATTTTGCAAGAACTGTTTTCTTGCAAAAGAATGTTTTGGTGAGCACAAATACTGGTGTGAAAGAGTAATAACCCAAATGTACCACAGACAAGACAATTCCCTCTGTACCTGCTGTGACAGCACTAGTTTTAGGCAGATGACAGGTATGTAACTAAAGGTATAAATGCTGCATTAAAAAGATGGAGAAAATCCCTAATTTTTGGCCCTAAGAGATTGGTTTGGACAGCTGAGATCCCCAGAAGATGAGCATGTTTTTAATAAGACAGGTCTGAGTGGTCAGGAAACCTTGGGGCAAAGTTACACCTTGGATTCTTGCTTCCAGCCCCTTACACAAATGGTATCATCTGTACAATCAATGGCTTTACAGGTTTCCTGCAAGTATTTGACATCTTTTTGACCAGAGGGAATAATTTCAACCGAACCCATTCTTCTGCAGCTGATCTGTACCAGATTGCTAGAATTATATGGAAGTGCTTCATCCTGTTTCAGAGTGGGATTTTAAGCTGATCTTTGTTATAAATATTAAAGTCTAATCCTAGTAATTATAATTAAAGCATAGCTAAAAGGTAGGGAAATTAGGGCATGACAAATAATCACCAAAATAATACAGCTTGAGAGCAAGTAACATAGTTAAAGAGGATTACTCTATATCAGGGTGTGCAACTGCTGGTTTCCAGTGATAAGGGGAATTCCTCTCTAGCAGCAGTGGGTCTCAAAGCCATCACAGGGTTCCCATATTCCTCATTTACAAAGTTCAAAAACCCTGCAGATATTTCACACCTTCAAAATACTCATGGTATCATCAGGTCATACCTTCAGCTCAACTGTAAAAGGTTTTTCCTGGGTGAATCACAGCACCAAAGGACATTTCCTGCCCCCTTCCAGCCCTCCAAAGCAAAAACCAGAGCCTGACCAATGCAATCAGTGGAGAAATAAGTCTCCATAAATATTGCACTGAATTCCAGGATTGGGCAGCTCAGTGGGGTAACTACCTGCAGCCCTTGGAGGTTGTGACTCTCACTTGGCAGCAGCTCTGCAACTTCAGAAGAATCTTAAAAGTAGAACTGCAAGAACTTAGGAAAAATCCACATCACCCTTAGCTTCCCACCCCATCTTCTAGATCTATTGTTTTCTTTCACATAACCGGTGATATGACACCAGATTAACAACCCCACATACTGTACTGCCCACTTAGTCAGGCACTGGTGAGCAAGGAGGGGAAAGAAAATCAGCTTGCCTCTGAGCTTTGGTGTGTTTAAGGTGGCCAAAGGACATGGGGAACTCAGCTGGAGACTCTGGTAACCAGCTTTCAGCACTATCCCATCTTAAACTCCATAAGAGGCTCTAGGGCACATGGCCAACCAGTGAGATTGAATTACACCCTCAATTCTGAACTGCTTGAATGAGCACAGTCTTCAGACTCAGCCCACATACAGAGAAACCTCTCATGGATTTAAATGTAAGCTGGAACATGTTATAAACCAACATATTATTGTGTTGAGCAGAATGCATCCTGCAGCTCCTTCCTTTGATGCTCTGTGCCTACAGAATTCCAGGCAAAGCTGCAGAGCATCTCCACAGTCAGCATTTCAGTCCAGAGAAACTCCTATTTTGCTGCTTACTGGAATGAGGATATCAAAGGGATATGAGTAGAGGAAAACAAAGTGATAGTGAGTCTACCCCAAAACCAGGTATGAGCAGAGTAGGCCAAAATTATGGGAGTGGCACTTTCTGAGTGAAAGAACAAAATACAAACCAACTTCAAGTGAAAGGCTTGGTGAATTCATGTCACCCCATGTAATAATTTTTTTTTAAGTTAAAATGAAACATTTCAATTTTTCATTGGCACTTTTGTTATGGATTGACATGGGAAATTAAGGCACCAACATGCAGAGAAATAATGATGAGCCTGAAAAATCGCTCCATGTATTTGCCTGCCAAAACAAGGAACTCTTTTTTGATGACCCAGAACCCTTTTCAATCTATCAGACAGAGATCAGACAAATAAGAAAAATGCAGGAAATTGCAGTGAGCATATACCATATAGTTTTTCTTGCTGCATTCTATCAGGGGAAGGGATGGCAGGAGCAGTGAGTCCTGCAGACAGAGCTGATCTTCCACAAAAGCAATCTCTTTTTTCCAAAAACATTAAAGGAATGCATTTAAATGGCATCTGGAAATGACATTTGTTTCTATTTGCACATCCTTGCCGTTTTAGCAGTGTAAATCATTCATAATATGACATGATTAAAATATTCTTTAATTATTCCATTTGTACAATACTTTACAGAGCTGCTTTCCATTTAATTAAAGACTTTACTGTAATTTGAGATGAAAACATGTTATTGTAAAGGCTTGGCATTCTGACCCGAAGTACCAAATAAAACAACTGAGGGGCTGATTCCTGTCCTTCTGAATTGCTGGAAGCCCATGAAAACAGCTACTTCCAGCAGAACCCAAGGATAACCATTCATTCCCATTCCTCCTGGGAGCAGGGATGCTGTCCAGGCTTAAAGCAGTAACAGCACAGCAATCCCATAAGTAAAGCCTTAAAGCAAGGTGTTTTAAAGGAAGTGATGAGATAAATCCTTGGACCTCACCTCTCTGCAAGCACACAATGATGAACCAGCTTCCCTGGCAACTCTAAGTTAAATCCAGGTCCATGGTCACTGTTGGCCACCGGTTCAGAGGTGGGTCCTGTGAACACTCAGTGTCACACACAACCATGGGGAGGCCTCAATTCTGTCCTGAGATCCCAGGCAGCACCGCCTGCCAACTGCTCTCCTTTGCCCCATTCCATGCTGGATGTGCCCAGGTTTATTTTGTGACACTCATTTGGTCACAGGCAAGAGGCACATTTGGAAATACGGCCTAGCTAAAAATAGCTAGGCTATGCCTTAAGCCCAACAGGATAAAGTAAGTGCTCAGAGAGAGTTAGGAGAAGTCAGGCTCTGCCAGAGGAGGAAACATGGATGGTCTTAGATCTAAACACAGTGCCTTCATACCCTAGGGGCTTCCTCAGCACCCACACCACAGCCACATCCAGCCCTTCACTTCCAGGGACCATCTCTGCCAAGGAGAGCAAATTTTGGTCCCCATTATCCATGCCTGCATCCTCTCAAGATGTGTCAAGTTCTGTAGCTCCTCCAAAAAGGGTTTCAGGCCACAGAACCACGTTCTCTCAGCAATGTCAGTAACCCATAGCCCATGGCAAACCTCATACCAGAACGTGTTTATCCACATCTGCCTTAGGGGACCAGTGAAAGGTGCCTGGGAGCCAGAACTAGATGACTTTCAACACCCCTTCCAACCCAAGCCATTCTATGATTCCATGACTTAATTAATTTTAGGAAGTGGCTGTTTATTTGAAGCAGAGTAACAATCTTTTTAGGACTTTAAAATTTGATTATACCCTTCTGTTCAGTATGAATACTGATGCATTACCCAAAACTCTCCTACAATGTTTAAGTGAAGGGATTAATATAGATTTGCTGCCATATAGCCTAATCTGGTATTGTTAAATAGTTAAATGAATTGTGATTTGATTTTTTTTAAGAGACCTTGTTGGAACACATCAATAAATGAGGCTCTTACAAACTGATTCATATTTGAGCTCTTCCAATGGGACAGCTAATGCTGCAACAGCCATTTAGCAAATAAATCCAAATCTCTGACATTATGGCAATCTTAAATAGCATAGTTTTTCTCTGATGTATGATACTCTCTGGGTTTGTATCTGAGTCTGATTCTCCCAAAGGGAGAGGGAATTCTCTCACTTGCATTCACTTCTTATTCTTTAGCACCAGAGAATCCACAAATAGAGCCCCATTTAGTGCTGAAGCCACAGCAAAAAGCTTTTAGGTGCCAAAATCATTAGAAAATAAATCCTCAGAAAAAAATCAGATTTCACCACTTCTATGGCTCATGGAATTCCTCTCCTTTCCCAAGCACAGTACACTGCTAGGGCTTCACCTCCATCTGCTTCCCACATCTGCCACATCCTTCACAGCTGGAGTCAGGCTTGGGCTTAACCAAGCATCTCACCCTGCTCCAAATGTGCATAGAGGAGAAACCCCACCATTAGAACACCTCCAGTGTCTCTTGTCCTGACTCCTGCTGATCCCAAGGCCACTTGCTGCAAACAGAAGGGGTCAGGACCTGGTTTATCTTATCGTGTCAGCCCCAGGGGCAGCAGAGCTGGGGCTGCTCTGAGCCACTGCAGAAGATAACTAAATCCAGAAACATTGTGTTCAGGCACTTATGTTGAGCATATTTTCATTTCACCCTCAAGGTTGTCACAGGAACCCAAGGAATTGGGGAGCTTTGCCCACACCTAGAGCCACAGTATCAGTGATCAGTCATTCCTTGGGTTGGCAGGAGCATGTTCCAAGCATGTGGGCAATCACAAAGCTGCCCCTGGGCTCAGCTCCAAATCCCATCCCTCAGAGGGGTAAATTGGCATTGGGGTGCTGGTGTGCACACATGAAGTGGATGAAATGAATCAGAGGGGTTTACAGCAAGGTCTTTTCCGACCAGATAATTTTGTTTTCTTTATTCTCCCTTTTCCATCTTCTCCTCTGCAACAAGCTCCTAGTCTCTCCTCCTGCTTGTTACAACATGCTTTGTGCTGATGCTCTTGCACTCAGTGAATGTCAGAAGCCTCCAAGAACACTTTCAGATGGCTTCTAAAGAGGTGATACAACTCTAGCCTGAGCACAGGGAAGGCTAAAATATTTGGAATTAATTTTTGGATAGAGCGATGGCAGTCCCTGTGAAGAAGTCTTAGAAACAGCCAAGTGTGCACAGAGAAACTGGCCCAGCATTTGTGCTCTACTTTCTACATAAATAAAAGCAAGTCCCTGGGAAAGAATTTGCTCTGCTCTTTATCTGAGCTGTGTTTTAGGGCAGGAGAGGGAACCCGTGTATTTTAAGCCATCAGCCTGTGCTTCAAATCATGCTCTGAGAAATGTATGTACATGCCTCAGCTGCTGCGTAACTGCAACTCCAGATTGCCTCACTTGGGTCTGAAAAGGAAGCATAGTAATTCTAATTTTGTGCAGTTTTACAAGCCACATGTAAAGGTATTTACAAATTAGCTGATGAAAGCTGACCATTTATAATCACAGGTCAATCACATGATCCAGAGGAAAATGTGAAGCCTCTGAAATGACATGAATGGTATGAAAGCTCTGTGCAGGAAAGGGATAAACTTTTCTGTGAGGACGACTCACTCTAAATTACTTGCAGAGGACTGCGTACTTTTGTCATCAAGGTTTTTGTTGAAATCACTGCTGAAGTGCAGTGGCATCCCCTGAGACAAATGCGAAGTTCTTCACTTGGTTTCAGATACCAGTGGTCACTTCCAGGGATCCAGGGGCAGCCACAGCTTCTCTGGGCACCCTGTGCCAGGGCCTCACCACTCTCACAGGGAAGGATTTCTCCCCAATATCTAATCTAAAGCTACTCTCTGGCAGTTTGAAGCCATTCCCTCTTGTCCTGTCACTGACTGCTCTGAAGGCATTGAGCTAATTTCCTGTTTTGGAGTGATATCCAGAAATAAATGTGCAGTCTAGAAAAGATCATTCCTGGTGCATAATTATAGGCCAAATTTTGAAAGACTAAAATAAAGAGGAAGAGAAAGAGATATTTATTTAATCCTATGATCTTTCAGCCCAACATAACGTTGAAGACAGCAGTAGTCACATAAGGCATTTCCTAACTGGCAAAGCCTTAGGGATAAATGAAACATTGGACTCATCTATTTAAAATGTTTTGACCTCACAAATCAAGAACAGAATAACTCTGCTAAAGCGGATAGAGGGAATAATCCAATCCCATAACCCTCTCATCAGTCCCAGTGACGTACTCCCTGCATCAGCCCAGTCTGCTTTATGTTTTATTCCCGTCATATGACCTCTTTGCTAGCAAATCAAGTCCTGGCCTGGTGTTTTGAAATTATGTTTTTTCCCAGCCACGGTGACCTGATCACTCCATGATACACTAAATTTTTTCCTTGAGGTGAGCCCACGATGTTTCCATTTTGCCCCACAATCAGCCTGTCTTTGCACCTTGGGATGACACAAGCAGTCAAAGGAGATTGGCCCTTCAGCTTGTCTTTAGCCACTTTCCTGTAAGGGACCTGATTGCCTGTGATGCAAGGGGAACTGCAGGTGCTCTGCATTTGCTGCTCCCTGGCGCAGGGCCCAGGAGCGGATCATGGAATGTGCTGTAGGGCTTTGAGCAAAGGGCTGGAACTCCAACCTCAGCATTATCTTCACTACATAATGCTGCTAATACCTCCTGCAAACCTCAGGGCATCCATGACCAAGGATTCTTGGAAACCTGTCCCTGCTGCAGGCGCAGGAGGACCCTGGCCCTCCCAAGGGTACATGAAGATTGGAGAACTCTCTCCATTCGACTGCCCAGGCAGGGGGAATGATACCTTCTCCAGTTCTATGTTATTTTACCCAGTCCCCCCAAATTTCAGGAACTTGAACATTTAAATACATGGCTACTCCTTCTCTTGTCTTGCTCGCTTCAGAAGCTGCCCATGCGTCAGGCATGTCTGTGGCTACTACTTGCCATTTGAGAGAGAGGACAGGAGCAATCAGGGAGGGAATTCTGCAACTGGGAACCAGGGAAAAGGGGCAGATAAGCAAGATTCAAATTAGTCCTTGGGAGAGGGAAGTGCTGCTCAAGTTCAAACACTCTTCCCAAGAGCCAAGGGAACACTTGGAGCACATCCTGGCTGAGTGTCCACCCACACAGAGCTCAACAGAGAGATGTGCAACCACATCTCACTGCCAAACACACTTCAGTCTTTCAGTTTTCACTCTCCCCCTCAAGGGTCCCCAAAATATCACACTTCCCAGCTCACCAGCAATGTCCCACTGACCACTGGGGACTCGCAGCCTGCTGCTGATCTGCTTACCTAAACCCTGACACAAACAGCATTTTCAGCAGGATTCACACAGATGGAAAGCAGCAAATTTGTGCCTAGAACATGTTTATATTTTAAGAAAAATATTACTCATGTTTACTTACTGGACTAGCAGCAAAAACTCTTATATTGGAAAGCAAGTTTTATTTATTGGCTTCGTCCTTTGCAGAATGCATCTTGCCTTTTACAGTTTGTTTAGGGATATTTTTCTTTTAATTTCCTTCTCTTCTGTAACTATAACTCACAACTACAAGACACTATTTTTGTATTTACAGCTGCAGTCTTTTACAAGGATTAAATAAGGCTGCATTACAAGTACACAGCTACAGTGCTTTACTCCTGAGCTACCTCAGAAAATACAAGCAAGATAAAAAAGTAAAATTGCACATTTAGGTAAACAGGGACATCTCTGTGAAGGGCAAAGGCATAAAATTATGCCCCATCCCTGGAAGTGTTCAAGGCCAGGCTGGAACAAGGGTTGGAGCAACCTGGGATAGTGGAAGGTGTCCCTACCAATGGCAGGGGGTGGCTAGATGGGCTTTGAAATCCCTTCCATCACAAGCCATTCCATGATTCTGTGCTTTGTTACTAAGCAGAAAACCTTATTTCATACTGGATAAAAAGGAACCATTCCATTAAATGGTTATTTCTACCCTGTAGTAAGGCTGGCCCATTGGAGCAGTTTCAGCCTGAAACCAGGCAGAAACACCAATTTTGTGTTGTGGTTTTGGTTTGCCAATTTGAGATTTCTCAGCCAATGCACCAATTTATGTAGTGGGTCTAGTGCTGGCTAAATCACCAGTGCGCCCACTAGGTGATTATTTCCTGCTGTGAGATAGGATTAGAAGAAAGGCAAAGCAGGCTCAAACTTTAAAGGGTATAAAGGAAAACTTTATTAACACAAACTAAAAGAAAAAATAGTAAGAATCAGAATAAAACCTTCAGAACACCTCTCCTCCTCCCACACCCTCTTTTCTTTCGCACTGACAATGTACAGAAAACAAATCAGTCAGTTTACCATCTCTAAAAGAGTCTTTCTCCAGTTCACTTAGGGAGAGGAGTCTCTCTCATCATGCAATGGAGACTTCTCCACAAGAAACAGTTCTCTCGTGGCTTCAAAGTCACAGTAAATCAGCCGCCTGGGAGAATGGAAATCTGATCACTGTGTAAAAGTCCCTCCCCTCGACTTACAGCTTTCCCCACAACTGTTTTCAAGGGCTCAATCTTCGGCTAATGGGGTACACTTTTAAGGATGAGCTGTCCAGAAGCAACAGCTCTCTTCATCTATCTCTGAGATCATCTTCAGCTCTGGGAACAGAGGTCTTCTTCTTCTCCACTGGGGGCAAAGGGTCTTCATCACTCTTCTCTCTCTGTTCAAACTTCTCATGGGATCACAGCTACTTCAACATCTGCTTGTTCAGCATGAGTGCTTTTGCTCATGTCTGCAATGTGAATGCTCCATCCCCTCATGCTTCTTCTACGACTTACAGGGGTATTCAGTATATCATAGTCCATCACCATAGCTTACAAGAGAATTTCAGCTTAAGGCATCTCCTCATCTTCCTATCCCATCTGGGACCTGACTCTTCCTTCTTGCCTGACCTCAATGTCTCTATGTTGTTTCTTTGCATGTCTTCATCTCTGTCCTTTTCTTTCATTCAAGAGAGAGAATCAATGTTTGCAGGTTTCATCTGTGCAGTGAAAGAGTTAATATCTTGCCCAAGGCCTGCAGATGGTCATGTAAACCCTGCTGAGTGGTGTTTGGAGCTGCTTACAATGGAGAACTTTTTGGCGGCCATGGTGGGGGCCTGGACCAGGATAGCAGGGGCCCAGTGGGAAAAGGTGGTGGCTGCTCTGGCTACATGGCTGTTTTTTGGCTTTTGCTGCATTTAATTCCAGCCATGGTCTGATGGTCTTCTCTCCCCTTGCCTGGCAGCTGGGGGACAGGGGGCCTGGCCTGGTCCGTAACTGCTCCTAGGGCCCAGCGGTTTCTGGTGAGACTCAGCAGCAGCAGCATTCCAGCCGAGCTGCGGGCTGGTCTGGCCACGCTAGGGAGAGGGAAGCAGCCAGGATCTCAATGGCTGATGGCCTCCCCTTGCCCTGCCTGGTGGTTTCTGGCAAAACTCAGCAGCGGCAGCATTTCAGCCATACCGAGGGCCCGCCTGGCCATGCTGGGGGTGAACCCGGCCCGGCCAGCGCTGCAGGAGAGGCAGGGCCCAGCTCGGCCCAGCCTGGCCTTTCCCATGGGCCACATGGGCCTGGCCCGGCCAGACTAGTTACCTGCTGAGAAGCTGGAACCAAAAGAGAGATTCCGGGGGTTTTTTCATTTTAAAATGTGTGTTCACAGAGGTGTGTTTAACTTTCTCAGTGGTATAACAGGCTATCAGTTCTCAAAACCAATCACTGATTGGTTTTTGTCAGACATAGAGGAAGCTCGCAGGAGCTCCTCTCAGAAAAGTCACTTCCATGGGTTGGCTTCAATGCAGAACCAGCACACCCATCCAGTTTAATGACACCAGAGAAATGAACAGCAGTAACAGGAATTCTGCTTCTGATCTACAACAGGTCCAGAGCTCATAGAAATTAAATGGCAGAATCAGGCCTATACTTTGGATTTGGGTTTTTATTGCTGAAGAAGATTTTTTGGACACAAAAATCTTCTCAACTTCTTCATTCAGAAAATCTGACAGAAAGACAGGAATGTAAAGAACTTATAGAATGATCAGTCTCTTAAAATACGTATGTAAATTTACCATATGGATGACAAAATAGGGCCTAGTGCATTGATGACCCACAGACCTGATAAGGAGAAATTGTTACACCCATTTGAACTTTTCAGGAGCCACTTTCAGTCATCAAAACCAATGAGAAAAGCTAATGAAAATACAAAAGATTTTCTAGACAATGTCCCCATACCCAGAGAATGCCGTTCATCTGGAAAGTCAGAATGGTATAAAGGGGAAGCTTGGGATCAGTAGCAATGGCAGCTGATGGGCTGGAGGGTCTGTGGATGCTTCCTTAGAACTAGGAGACATAACTAACTCCAGTGATGACATTAATCATCCTGTCACCATCACTGTACATCTCCCTGCTGTGTGACACAACACCCTCTCAGGGGACTCTGTGCTCCTACCCTGAGCCAGTTATATATTGACATTGAGAGATTGCACAGTTACATGATTGGAAAAAAAAAAGAAAATAATCAGTAAAGCAGCAAGGAATCTGTAAAAGGAGGTTGGGATGGCCATTCTCCAGGACACAAGGCCATTCCTGCTGAATCCAATCATCCCATACAGTGAATCACTGCCTCTGAGTCCTGGGCCTAATAATGTTTTCGGGCGGACTCAGGTTGATGACCTTTGTCAGGTGACCTTAAAGAAATTTCTAAAAGACAACACTATAAGTCAACAAATTATGACCCACTTGCACCCACATGTGCCTCTCCATGGGGTTGCTACTTTTGCAAGAGCTGCCATGTGATGCAGAGGAAGGTTCCAGCCATCCCCATGCCGGGCACACCAGGTCCCAGCATACCTGTAGAGGCAAGCAGGTGGCACCTTTTCATCTGAGACACTAGTGATGGGCCATCCTGACCTACTCTGTGACACTCTCTGCTCTGTTGAGTCAGCCTTACACATGGACATTTCCTCACAGAGGCACTTGCACAACAACAACCTCCACAGTTGGCAGCACCCACACTTCCCCATTTATTGGGAAGCTCATTTTTAACTTTGGAAAATGCTGCTTGCTTGGCACATAAAAGAACACCTCCTCATCACCGAAAAAAACCCCCAACAAGCCACACAAGAGCTCCACCTCAACCCTTGACAAGGATGTGGGAGAGTTCCATGCCCAGGTGATCGCCTGACTTTGCCCACACATGACACGCAAGAGCTTCCGCTGCACTTTCCTCAAGGAGAGCCAGCTCAGCCTGGAACACCCGCCCATGGACCACCCTGTTCATGTGCCTTGTCCTCAGCTGCCTGGTTGGGAAACACCTGGCTTGGTCAGCCCTATTCTCCCAGGGCTGAGATAAGAATGACAAGGATTTACAGCCCCACAGAGCTGAAAGGGGAACGGTTTGCATGCCTGGCTCCCAGCTCACAGCCCGACTCAGCCACAGGGACAGGATTAAGCTTTAGGAATTCCCACTCCCAGTCCACAGTCACCCGCCCAGCCTGTGCATGGTCAGGGCTGTTGCCTCGTGCCCCACTGCAGAAGAATGGTGAAACACAGCCTCTATGCTGTTGTGATTCATCTAATCTTCACAGATTTATGGGGCACAATAGATCAGTAACATAAATTTTACAGAGACCTTTCATTTGTTAAGCAATCCGTTCCCATCTCTGGGAAGAGATGTTTCACTGAAAGCAGAGTCAAGTTTTCTGGTTTGAGCCTGCACCAGAGTGCTTGAATTTCATACCCTGTGCTTTTCAGCTCAAAGCTCTGAAACAACAAAGCACACAGAGAATCAAACCCTCTTGTTGCCCCCAGAATAAAGAAAATCCAGAGCAGTGGCAGGAGCCAGAAGAGATTATTGCCGATGTCCATGTAAGGCAAGGGAATGACCTAAGGGTTTGACCCAGCATATATATCTGCTCGTCCCTGACACGGCAAAGATTCTTAGTTTTGCCAGGTGAGAAGGGATTAGCTTCAGATTTCTATTTCAGAACTGAGGGAATAGCAAGTGATCTGGTAATCTGGATCTATGAAGTGACAACAACCTATCTATAGAGCAACCTAGAGAATTTATACTAATGAAGCTTAATTCATCACCTGCTTTTCTTCCAAACTTACATGCAATGTTTCCCACAAGTTTTGATTAATTGTCATGGGTACATGCATAGAACAACTTATTTGCACATTTGTTAATCAGCTTTAGTCCCAACACATCAAGAGTCATATACCTTGTGTCACACTTAGACGTTATTCCACATTATCCCTTGATGGTGCTATGGAAAAATGAACGCACATACATCACTATTTGTTATTCCAGTCTAACAGCCGAGCAGCCTTTAAATAAGGCAGTCATGGCATGAGACTGTCTTTGCTACTGTGAAGTCAAACAAAGCTTAACTTAGCACCTCAACAGCTGAAACTAGTCTAGATTTAATGGGAACACTCAAATCACCTGCCTTAAGACTTCTTGCTCCTCTGTGTAGTGCTCTGGCACCACCGATCTGGGATCATGTCCTCAGTGGAAACACTCAAAATGTGTTCCTCTATCAAAAACTCCATTGTAAGAAACAAAAAGGGTGTTGGTGAATCACAGTGCCCTGAGAGTGTCATCTAGCTCTTTGGGTTGTCTGGTTTATGGAAAGGGTAGAACAAGAAAGTGATTTTGATTTATAATCACTATCAGTTTGCTGTTTTGCAACAAACATGGCCCAACCAGCTCCAGGATATTCAGAGGTCTCTTGCACCACATGTTCAAATATTTGGCTCCACTTTCTGTATGTGAAATGAGCAATTTGGGCAACCCTTAAAAAGAAATGCTTAGAACACATGGAAAATTAATAGGGTCCCAGTTCCAAGACAGATTAAAACAAAAAAATACTCAGTACACATTTCCATGGCAGGAAGTTTTACACCCACTATTTCCCATGACCATGTCCCTGATATTCTTCAGTGACTGGGAAGGAACAGCATAATAAAGGAACCCTCACCTGAGAATCTGGCCAGACACATTTTTAAGAAGACTGACATATATCCAAATTGCTTTCTGTGGGTCAATGACAAGCTCCATAATTACCATGTGTATTTTGATCTTCACTGATACTCACCAGCTACAGGAAATTACGCACTGTGCTGTGCCTGCTGCAAGTTTATCCCTTTACTATCCTGTTATTAACTGTTCTCCCTTTGGGACTTGCAGCATCTCCTACTCCAGCCACTGAAATGGAAGAAAATGCCAACACCAGCTTGGAAGAAGACTTTGAAGGACAGGCAACACACACAGGCAAGGAAACTAACTGGGTTTTCTTCCCAAAAATAAGTTAAACTGTCAGTGTTCACTGGGGAAGCCCAGAATTCCAGTTGTTCCAGTGGCCAAACCTCTTGCACAAAAACACAGGTTCCAAAGTCAATGAGAAGGTATTTTGGGGCAAGTGACAGCCCCCATGGAGGGCAGGTAACACCAAACATTGTGCTGCTCCTCCTCAAACCTGAAGCAAAGGGCAAACGCAGGGGACACTTGACAAAGCCACCAAGAGCCATGGCCCAACATGGCTCCTGTTGGTTTACTGCCTCACTCCTGTGGTTTATTGCTTCACTTTGCTCTCCAGGGGAAGAGAGAAGACAACAAAAGAGCAACAAAACCCACAGTCCCACTTTGGAATTAGGTGATAACGTTTCACTGGAAAGGCAAAATGATGTTTTTCTTCTTACAGAAGGAACACTCTGGGCTAAAAATGCCCTTTGTGGCAAACACAGCACAGCATTTAGAAGCTTTAAAAGAGGTCTCCCTCAAAATGATCATTCTTTTTAATCCAGTGCTCAATCTCCAGGATTTTTATAAGTACTGATACTATGTTCAGCTCTACAGCTTCTCCACCCCACTGCCAGGTAACAGGATGCCAATCATTCCCTCCCTCTGCTCTGAGGGCTTCTTTTCCTTGGAGCTATAATGAATGCAGTTCTTGAATAACTCTGGGGTGCTTTCCCTACCAGCCTTGCTGCTGTTGGCCAGGGTTATGATATATACACAGGCTGGATGAGGGTCTGAGCAACAGAGCTAGTGGAAGGTGTCCCTGCCCATGGCAAGGGGTGGAATAAGATGAGCTTTAAGGTCCCTTCCAACCCAAACCATTCTATGAAAAATACATACATACGTACATACATACATATATATATACATATATATATATACATACNAGATGCAGAGTAAATGTTTTCATTTTGAGAAACAGCACTGGAATTTTGAAAATTTTTTTTCCCCAATTTCAAAACTTCAGCAGTTTAATCAAGCAGCTCCAAAGACCAAGATCTGCATTACAATTAGAATAATCATTTGCCTTATGGGTTACTCTTCCAGTGCAACAGGTATTGTTTGGGGTTTTTAAAAATAATCTCAAATGTCCCGCATTCTTAGTTTTACAATGAGTCCTTATGCACATTTAATATTTAAATTTTAATAAATATTTAAATTAATATTTAAATACTCTGTTTATAAAGAAATCAAATATTTGTCTCCAAAACACTGCCTTCGGCCAACATGACAGTTTTATCACGTTTCAACATCCTCATCCATATTAACTGCTCATGTAGTTCCCCAAAATCCTTCCAAAGTATCCAGATGGGAACCAGATCACCAAAGAGATCCAGATGAGAAAAACCCTCTTTCTTTCTTTCTGGGACACGTTGATCCAAAAGCTCTGGTTCTCAGCACTCCTGGAGAGTTCTTTGGAAAGAGTAGGGACAGATAAACCCAGGCATAGAATGACAAATCAGCAAAGAACATAAACTTCTCAGGGAACCTCTTGTTGCAGCCACTTTCTTAACCAACTTCATCTCTCTTAGGGCCCAAAGGTGTGATCAATGACTGGAGGAAGTTCAAATTAGAGAGCGAAGATGGAGATTCCTTACCCCTGAGTAAGAAAGAAATGCTTAGACAAATGTCTTCACCGCACAGATCTTTCAGCAGAGATGATAAAGACACCAGAGAGAGATTCTGCCGTAAGGTAAGAGAAGCAAAAGGAATTAACTTTGGCTCCATATAAAACATGCCTGTTTTAAGGTAGAAAATCTTGAATTTTCAACTCAATTTCTGTGTAACTTAGCAGAACTTTCACAATGCAGACAGAACACATATGCAAAACAATGGAGCTGGGGAGGGGGCTGGAGCACCAGGAGTAGCTGAGGGAGCCGGGGAGGCTCAGCCTGGAGAAAAGGAGGCTCAGGGGAGCCTTCTGGCACTGCACAATGCCCTGACAGGAGGGGGCAGCCAGGGGTTGGGCTCTGCTTCCAGGGAACAAGGGACAGGATGAGAGGAAACGGCCACAAGTTATTCCAGGGGAGGCTTAGATTGGATATCAGGAAAATTTCTTCCCCATAAGGATGGTCAAACATTGGAAGGGGCTGCCCGTGCACTGATGGCATCACGATTCCTGAAAGAATAAAAAAAAAAATAGGAATTTGGTGCCCAGCGACACAGCTTAGAGGTAGATTGGGCAGTGCTGGGTTAATGGTTGGATGTGATTATCTTAGAGGGCTTTTCCTACCTTAATTAGCGGCTCTGTGATTCTCTTTACCCAGTCCTCTCTCAAGCAAAGGGTAACTTCAGTAAAACCAGCAATGTATTGCACATCTATCACAGCACAGCTTGACCTTTCCTCCTTCCTTCCCTGCCACAATGCTCTATCCTTGGCTAATGCAATGGAAAATTTTTAGCAGGTTTAAAAACCTATTAGTCAGGATAGAGCTCCTGAGCCTGAACATCACTCATGACCATTTACTAATACTGAAACAATGGAAAACCAAACCCCAGTAACACAGGAATTAAACCTGCCCCACTATTGGCAAAATTTCCACCAACTCTGGGAGATCTATAAATTTTTGCCAAATGTGGCCACTGCCACATCATCATGTATCATCATGTTGACAGGCAAGTGTTGAAACAGGATCTTCACCAGTCTCTCAACAAGTGACTCCCAGAGTCACTGTAGGGAGTGATGGTTCTTCTGGCTCAGCTTTTGCTGCTCTCCAGACAACAGGTGGGGCATCTCCAGACAACAGGTGTCCCCATTTCAGCTCCAAGGGGTTCCCAGTCACTAACCTCACTTTCTGGACATCCACAGATGAGCATGCAGGAGTACGAGTTGATTCATGCCGCGCAGGAGGACGAAAGCTGCCTACAGCAGTACCGCAAGCGCTGCATGCAGGACATGCACCAGCGGCTCAGCTTTGGGCCCAAGTTTGGCTTCCTGTGTGAGCTGCAGAACGGGGAACAGTTCCTGGAGGCCGTGGAGAAGGAGCACAAAACCACCACGGTCATTGTGCACATTTACGAGGACGGCGTCAAGGGCTGCGAGGCCCTCAACAGCAGCCTGACCTGCCTGGCAGCTGAGTACCCCACCGTCAAGTTCTGCAAGATCAAGGCCTCCAGCACGGGTGCCGGGGATCGCTTCTCCAGCAATGTGCTCCCCTCCCTACTGGTCTACAAGGCAGGGGAGCTCCTGAGCAATTTCATTAGTGTTTCTGAACAATTCAATGAGGAGTTTTTTGCTGTGGATGTGGAGGCTTTTCTAAATGAGTATGGGCTGCTACCTGAGAGGGAGCTTCCAGCGCTGGGAAATGGCACAGATGAGCCAGATGTTGAATAATTAGAGTCAGAGTCCTCACTGCCTCCCTTTCCTCTTCATTCAGCTGTAAATGAATGTCAGTAACATCCATCCCACTTAGAGAAGGCTGTCTTTGCTGACTTCTAACAAATGAAGATATAAAAATTGTTTAACTGTTAGCATGTGAATTCTACTTACAACACATACAGCTGGCAGTCTTGTACATATTTCTATGCCAGCCACAAGTAATAGGAAGAACAGCAGTGATATTTAAGAAATATAGGAAAAACAAATTAAAAACTGAGGACCCATGCCTGTCTACACAAAGCATAAGTCCTTCATTTCAGTGGGGACAGGAATGCTCCATCCTTCTGTGCACACAAAAAGCCATCTCCATGCTCTGGAGTTACAGCATGTCCCGGCTCCTGATTCACTTATACCAACTTTGGCAGGAACAAGCAATTTTAAGGGCAGACAAATAGCCCAAAGTCCTTGCATTCCTAAATGGCTCAAGTATCTAGGTCATTATTTTATTCTACATTTAATACTCAATACTGATGCAAAGAGAGAAGTTAGATCGGTGCTTCTCTAAGTTTTTCACCCAAGAGCTGACACAGACACGACATTGAGCACACATGAGCAGCAGCATTTAAAATGCCTGTGAGTTTCTGGAAAAGTATGTTATGCTTATGTAATAACTCTGAATAAAGCTTATTAGCTCTCAAAACCTGCTATTGGAAGTGTGAAATATATTGGTAGTACATAACCTTACCCTTAAAAACATGTGAAATACTAGTAAGTACTCACTAGATATTTACTAAACTCAAAGTTCTAAGTTTTGTTAAAGGGAAGCTGCTGAGAACTACAGTTTAACAATCTGACTGAGAGGAAGACATGGGGTAAACTCACTATAAACATTCCTCTCTGATACAAAACAACAAAACATTAGAAGCACTTCAGTGACTTCTGCACACTGACAAAGCTAACGGCTGGATTTGACTGGGGATGGAAGTATCTGTATCTTACTAAAAATCTTAACAGCACAGATTATCTGATAATATTTGAGATTATCAAAATGCTAAAAAACTATTTTTCTTTTTTTTTGTTCTTTTTTAGAAACTATCAAAATGCTACTGAATTGCTACTTTTAACATTGTTTTGCCATGGATGACTATTTTAACAGAGGTCCAGGAACCTCATGTCATGTACACTAAGCAGTACAAATTAATTTCCTTATCTTTCATACAATCTTCTCTAAACTATAATTCATGACTTTATTACACCAAGAATTCAAATAGTATGTTCCCAAAATGTCATGATATCCATGTTATAAACTGCTGAGTGAGAGATTGCCCCAAGTTTTTCTGATGGAACTCCAGGGGGAATAAAGCTTTTCCCTTAGAGCAGTCCTCTCTCCCCTTACTGAAGCATGAAGTTGACCCCTCAGGTAGTCACTTTCATCGTAACATTTCATTTTTCTCTTCAGAATATTTGCAGATACACTCAACAGCATGAAAATCCAATGATCTTACAGGAGCTTAGGTAGAAAATACTGAATTATCTTTTGTCCGTCACAAAAGTAACCAGTTACCTGAGTAGCAGGACAATATTTCTCTTGCATTTTAATGATGTGTTTTGAAGAAGAGACATGAAAATGTTTTATCCTCTATACACCAAAAAGTCTCCATGTAAGTTGTGGAAAATTAACTTCTGTGAGAACTTTCCTTATTTATCCAACTTGGTTTAAAAGCTATTAGGCTTTACATCAGCAGCCTCATCACATAAGCTTCATTTTTTTGAGAACAAGGCTGAAAGCAAAAAACCCCAACAATAACACCACAGAAGCTGCACCTGTAGCTACTCTAAGAACTAAGATGAAACTCCAATTTAAGAGACAGATTAAAATGTGCTTAAGCAGGATTTTCTTCGACCTGTAATTTAAAAAACAAAAACCAAAGAGCAAACATTTGTTGCACCAAGCCTCAACAGAAGTTGCAAATAAAATTCTGTTCACAGCAGTTATCAGTTTCTACAGGAAAAAACCCCAACCTTAAAAACAAAAAACAAGATTTGACTCAAACATTTATTACTGTATGAAGGTTTTTGAGTAGCAAACAGTAAATGCTTCAATAAGCACATGGGAACAGCCTTCCTGCTACCCTGGGGTGTGGTTACTCTTCTTTTTGATTCCAAGTCACAGAGATCCTGAGCACCTAAATAATTCTGATGGAGCAGAGGAGGGAACAAATTATCACTGTTGTCACTGCTGCTCAAACTGAGAACAAAGGCTCTGGTAGATGCCAGTGTCCTGCTGTCAGCTGGGACAGCTATTTTTCCTCCCAGCAGCCTGGACAGGGCTGTGTGTTGGATTCAGTACACAATCATTTTGATAACACACTGATGCTTCAGTTGCTGCTGAGCAGAGCTTACCCCAAGTCAAGGACTTTGCAGTGTCCCAGGCTCTGCCAGCAAGGAGCTGCACCAGAAGCTGGGATGGAGCACGGCCAGGACAGCAGATCCCCCTGGGCAGAGGGATATTCCACACCATGGCATGTCATGGCCAGTGTGTCAGCTGGGGCAGTTGGCCAGGAGGGGCTGAAGGCTGCTGGGGGACAGGCTGGGCAGCAGTGGGTGGGTGGTGAAGGACTGCACTGTGATCACTCATCTGTATGGCTTCTACTCCCCTCTCTCTTTTTGTTATCTCCCTTTTCATTATTATTATTACTACTATTACTATTATATTGTACTTTATTTCAATTATTAAACTGTTCTTATTGCAACCCAAGAGTTTTATCTTTGTTCCAACCCTCCTGCCCCTTGCCCCAGAGAAGTGTACAAGCCCTGTGTGGTCCTTAGTTGGCAGCTGGGGTCAAACCATCACAACCTGTCACAACCCACCACACCAAATGCTGCCCTCAGATGTGAGGAATTATAAACCTCAGTGACCAAGACCACTGAGGCTTTTAAACCTACATTTTAAAACCCCATGGCATACAAAATAATGATTTTGTAAAACTATTTCATATCATAAATTTTAGAACTAGAAGAATTCTAAATTTTAGACAGACCTGCTTTTCAGATGTGGAAGTCCAAACCCTTCCTCTGAACTCTTATATATTAAAATGAATATGTATCTGCAATCATGGACATGAGCTAACAAAGCTCAGTATCAGTCACAGTGGAGTTTTCTGAGACTGAATGCTTCGGAATATTATACATTAAAGAAAAGGATAAACCTACAATGAAACCTGAGCTAGTTATGCAGTAGTCAGGAAATAAAGTTTTTAAAGGTTGTTTTCCTTTTCTCTTACACAATTTTAATTTATCCTAAAGCCCTCATTTTCTTACGCTATCAGTGGTACAAAATGGTACAGGAAAGGATGGGACAATGAAATCCCCTCTTGGTTAGTCCTGTAACTCTTAGACAAGTGAGAACCTGCTTTCTTCTACATCCACTGTATTTCCTCATGGCAGGATGACTGGAAGGCTCAATCTGTAGGCACAAGTCAAATTACTCATTTTTTCTTTGATGGAGTAGATAATTTCTTATTGCACAGATGCTACTTAAACTCTCTCCTATATTATACCTAAAATCTCTACCAGAGCAACTTCTTTCTTCACCTTCTTCCAAGCCCAAATTGGAAAATTAGATCCCTGATACCTAGTTAGTTCTAAACAGGATTCATTAGACCATCACCACAAAGAAAAGGATCATTTACTAAGCACTGAATAAACTTGCAGAGAGGAAGAAAAAAGAAGAAGAGCTCTTTGCAAGAGGATCCCTAGAATAATACATCCCAACAAGCTCTATTTTTGACACCACATGTACTAAACAAGAACAACTATAGGAAGAGTGTTTCAGGACAATTTTCTTCTCTGGTGTCAGAGATGCTGTACGTCACTTCTGTGGCTGAGTTTTGTGTTACAGGCAACTAAAGAATAATCATTTTGTATTTTACCTCCAAAAGCACCCCCTATTCTCAAAAAAAGAGAGAGCCAAAAGACAGCACCTTTCTACTAATTACACCCCTGTTCCTCCTTCTAACAGAGACTGTAGCAGAGCAATTTTTAAACCAACCATATTCTGAAGCATGTTACAAAATTACTCTCATTTTCTCAATAACCCTCAGCCTCCCCTGGATGTCATACTACCTCCTGATTCCTGCCTATTGATTCCACTCACTGGCACAGAATAAAAAGCAATTATAAAGCCCACAGCAGCTGAACCCAGTGCCTCCATTACAACACTCACCACCTTCCTCCAGGAGGCCCCACTTGAGCAATGCTGAGCACAGAAGATCAACACTGTCTTTCAAAATATATTTAAAATATTAAAAGCAGCTCTTTTTTCCAAACATGTAAAAACAGAATACATACCTGAGGCAACAGTAGTCAAGACACCTTTCTCTGAGTTATCTTTAATAAAGGTATTCCAGTACACACTTGATTATGCTTTAGAATCAAACCATTTATTTTTTTTTCTTTGTGTTCCACTGCCTTCAAACAAAAAAATAAATTTGCATTGGCATTAAAATGCTTTTAATTCCTTTCTGTTGCAGTTCAGGTCCAAGTAAGCATCACATTTCATATACAAATTATCTTTATTAGCCTTACCGGAATTCATTCTCTCCTTCCATCTTTCTCATGTCAAGTAAACATGTAACTGGCCAACATCCCCAGGAAAATATCTCATAATGGAAAGCTCTCTGTCTATAATCTAAAAATCCTGATTAGCAAGAATTTTGAACATTTGCCTGTATCTACAAGATAAGTCACAAGGCCTGCCTAGGTGTAACTGTTGCTGAAATAGTTAAAATTCCAAGCTAACAATGATTGATTGTATTGGAACTGGACAGAGAAATCCTCATCAGGAGGCACTGAGTCAAAGGCAGCAGCATACACACAGCTCAGCAATGCCATGCATTTCATTGATTTCTGAGTTCTCCAGTCTTGAACCAAGCTATCTACAGGCTGCCTTGGTCTAGTCTTAAAACTTTCAGAAACTATTTGTATGCATTTTACGCTAGTTAGCCAGTATTATCTAAAACAACGCATATGGTGAAAGGCTGGCTTCACTAAAACTAATTTTCCCACAATTAAATTACTGTAATAAAATAATATTTCCCTTAGCAAAGGAACCCTTAAAGCAGGAGTTGTCATAACAAGTCATTATGCAGGTTTTACCAACACCCTGAGAAACACCAGGAGTAGCATTTTGCATTAAAGGAGCCAGGAGGAAGAACATGAAGGTTCTATATTTGTTTAAGGGAACCTCCCCAGAAAATATCATCATCATTCATTTATACAGAGTGACAGGGTTAGTTTCTTGTAAACCTGATTCACCCTCTACTTGATTCTCTAAGTGCATAATTCTACTTGATCTAGGAAGTGTATGATGGAACAAGGTAACTGAACCTACCATTACAGTTTACATTGCACATCTACCTGGTGAGATTTAGGCAACAATTCATAATTACTAATATATTAACCCCAGATATTTCCATCTTGTGAACGGCCAACACTTCCCAGGAGCTGTGGTGGCTGGAGTTTAATCACTGGAGATCAATCACTGAAGTAGTTGAAGGAGAAAATCGACGCCAGGACTGCGACAGCAGCTGCCACGACCAGCCCTAAATCCAGAGGGAACAGGCAGTGAGGGAAGGGCTGCACAACCAGCCCTAAATCCAGAGGGAACAGGCAGTGAGGGAAGGGCTGCACAACCAGCCCTAAATCCAGAGGGAACAGGCAGTGAGGTAACAGCAGCTCAGACAGCAGCAGGCAGGGAGGGAAGGTGGGTCAGGGTGAATGAGCACAAGGAGAAACAAAAAGAGCTACCCCAAAAAATACTTTTATCAGCATTATCATTACTGATGCAGCTGAGGAGACACACAGAAAACCCTAAAACACCTCAGTGATGATTTTTACATTCAAAGCAAACACATATTTACTGCTCCTATTTAATCTTCCAGTTACTATAGTCTATTTATAATAATTAATAGAAACCAGAAGTAACTCCTTTGTTGACTAAAGTGTAACTATTTTGATACAAACAAACCCAGAGCAAAGAGGGCTGTATTAAGTGCAGACAGATCTCTGAGAGCTGGACGAGGCAGCACCATGGAGAAGTGCAATGGAAAGGAGCGTTCTGTGGCTGGTATTCCCTGAATTCCTGAGCTGAAAATTAGGATGCTGTGGGAGCTAACAATCCTGAAAGGGGCCACTGCAGGTTACGGACTGCCAAAGCAAAAATCTGGGAAGGAACATACCCATATTTTGTTGGAGCTTCAACACCAACTTTGCTTTTGTCGGCTGTGCCTGTTGTGTGTCACTTGGGCTGTCAGTCACTGGGCAAATATCAACTGCATGGAAATCAAGGGAAGAAGGGAAAAAATTAACAGTTGTGTTTTACAGTGAACTAATGCAAAAGGACAAGAACTTCACATCAACTTTATAAAGTATATTTATGGCAGAAAAAAACAGTTTATTGCAGTAGAAGCATACAACAGCAGTAGCACAGTGCTAAACTACACTGTATGGATGGAAGGGTAAAACTAAAGAAACAAAATACATTTCAGGAATTCCTCTTCCAAAACTCATTTTCCAAACGCTGCTTCCAGAGCAACATTCCCAACCCTCTTTGCATAGCCTGGGAGAATTTGATTACTCGAGAGAGAACCATCAAAACGCACCATTAAGCACCTTCCAAGATCAAAGGTTCCCTTCAGAGCCATCTGTCCCAAGTTCAGGGTACAAGCAAATCTCACTGCCATGAGATAATGAGCCCAGCAGCACTTCCCTACCCAACAGACAGAGATGCATTTTTCCAACCACAGAAGTTTCTTTTTGAAGCTCTCCTGGAAACATCCTTTCACAGCAGGCATGGAGGACTCATTCATCCTTGGAATAATTACGAAACCCTTAGTCTGCCCAGCCAGGATGTGAGAGATCTTGAGTCTATTTCCAGGCAGATGGGACTCAAACCTGTATCTATTTCCTTTGCAAAGATCCCCCTAATCCCTTGGCTATATCCAGCTTGCTAGAGGGGCAGGAAAGAAAGAAGGGGATTAATCTCCAATCCTTCAGCCCAACTTGTTTGAGCCACATAGAGCCAGCATGGAATACACCATACACTCCTGAGTGACAAGGCTGCTTGATGGTGGTGGGCCAAAGGCCTTCACTTTGCAGCATTCCCTTTTCCAGGAGTTTGCTAAGGCTTGCCAAAAGTTTCAATTACAATTCAGAATCTATGACCATAGGCACCTTCTGTACAAGCAAAGGGTAAGACAAAGTGTCTGTCATGGCAGTGAGGGCTGGAAGTGTCTGGGAAGAATGAGACAGGCAGGCTCAGATAAAACAACAAGCCTAACAGACTGTTCAGGAGACAAAACCCTAACCCCCAGCAGTACCAGGTATCAGGGCTTAGAAGGCATGGGACACTGATCTGAATAAAAACAGATCTCCGTTTCCACACAGGGGTTGTCCATCAGCAATAAATCACAAATTACATGCTTGAGTAATAAGGCACATCCTTTGTGTGATTCATATGCAAATGATTCATGAAGTACTTTCTCTGTCATTAGTTATGGTGGAAATGGATAATCTAGACGTGATCAGAAAGGTTGTTTCTGTTGAGTCATGGGGATAATTGTCTTCAAAATCTCCTTAAGTCAAACTTGCACAAGACCTGCTACACAAAAACACCCAAACTAGGCTTTTAAAACCTTCCGGGCTTTTTTATCCCTAAACCCACCACATTGGTACCGGATGCACTGCTGCAGAAAAACCACTAACCCTCTGATATGAAACTCAACAGGACAATGAGATATATAGATATACAGACATTGCTTGGAGATCTCTCTGCAAGCAGCACATACACGTAAAATCAAGATAACAATATTTCAGTGCAAAGTGTGTTTTTTGAAGAGAAATTATCAAATATCCCACTGAATCCCACTGGTCCTCAATGAGGCCATGGCTAGATCATTATTTTCTTTGTACCAAGAAAAACACTCCCTCAACTGCCTAAAATTTGAGCAGAAGTCTTCAGCTAGAGTAGAGGAGTTATTAATTGTTGCAATACAGGCTTTTCAGTAAGTATCTTAACTAGCACGGAGTTTTAAATTCTGTAAAACATCCCACTTTGGGATAATCTGACTGCATTTTTTTGGCCACCTCTGAAGTCTAGCTCCAGAAGGTTCCTTTCTGCTGTATATTTGGTGAGCAGGTAGGATGGCCTGTGCCCTCTAACTTGAGGTTTCTTTGTGCCTCCCTGTGCTGAGGGGACCTTTGGAAGCTGCACATCACAGCAGCTGTACATTCCTCACCTGCTCAGAGGGAAAAAAAAAAGACAAAGAGAAAAAGAAAAAAGAACCACCCTTGAGCTATTTAGTTACCATTGGCTTTTATGCTGTCACATTCTGGAAGATTTGCACGTGGAGCAGCAAAATCACACAGAAGAATTTTCATAGCAGATGTTTTCTAGTACCAATTAGATGAATCTTAATTCTTCAGTCTCCTAACCAAGATGGGGAAGTGATTACCACTGCTGAAGTCTTATTTCTGTCTATCCACTCAGGGTATTTAACAGCCTACCCCCTGCACCAAAGAGGAGCAGGGATATAGTAAAGCCAATCAGAAATGCAGAGCTTTCAGTGGCCTGTATTAGAGCACTAAATACCTTGAAATTACAGTGTTAGAGCTATTTAAGGCATTCATTTATAAATAACTCAGGGTTTACTTTCTGTTTTCCACATAGCAATTTTAAAGCGCGATCCAGTGGTGTCCCCACCGGAGAACTGTACAAGGAGTCAAGAGACTAAAACTGCAGGAGACAGCAGTAGAGCCCAAGTTCAGTAAACACATAAAACTGACCTCAAAAATTCATGTTTTGACTAAAAGCTGCTTAAAAAATAAATCTTTTGCCTATACTGATTAGATCCTCTTCTTCTAAAGTGAGTATTTTAAAGAGCAACAAAACCCCAAATTATTTCAAAATCCTGCTCATGTTCTTGAATTTTAGAGAATTCTTTTTATCAGCAAAAAGTTATTTTTATCAGTTTCCCGAGAACCTCAGTATGAACAGCATTTCCAGTTAATTTGAGGTAGGTGCCTCAGACCACAGGAACTGTGACACAAACAGAAAGGCTGATGACAAAATTCCCTACAAACCAATTACTGAATATTGACTATTATTAACAAAGAGCTAAGCTTAGAGAAACAACACATGCTTCCCAAGTCAAAATAATGCACTGGAAAAGACTTTGCACAAGAGAAACCACAAACTCTCATTATAACACAAAAACATGTTCACAGCAATACTTAGACATTTCATACCAAAGCAACAATAAAAATCAAATCCCGTAATTAATGGGGGTTTGTTTCTAGAATGCAGAACACTTTGTATGCCTTTAACAGGACTTTCTAAAATTACCTTCCTGGTGTGATAAAAGTGTATAAATAACTTGTGATTTTAACTGCAAATGACTGATGCCTCAGCATTAATTATCAGAATGAACAGTGCTGTGCTGACAGCATTATTGATATCACTGCTATTAACAGAGCCTATTCCATGGACAAACTTTATGGTGGTCACCAGGACAAGGCCAGGCTTTCCCAAAACCCCCTCACATGCTTTTTCCTCTCCTTTTCTACACACTTATTTTGTGTGTTTGTTTTTTTTTTTTTAAGAAAATACACACCTACTTTAATTTGCTTTTCTTTAAAAAAATGGAATATAAATCCCCACCAGTTAACTCTACAAGCAGCAAACTACAAGAACACCCAAGCTCCTTTTGTGGCAATCACTTCACACCTATTGTTGGCTTTAATCTTTGGGATGCCCTGCTGTGAGTAGAAAGGTGTTTCCTTCCTACCTGCAGCTCAGTCTCACATAAGCAATAAAGCTGAACTGAATCATCATCTCTCTCCTCCCACACCTCTCTCCACTGCTACAACAATACTCATTTGCTTTTCTAAGCTACACTGATTCCTTAAAGCTCAGTAGTAATTAGTTTTAAGAGTATTAAAGTTACTGTAATAATGCCAGAGAGATTTTTATTGGCTTTCCTGTTTTCCTTGAGGTTCCTGTACACCTCTTACTCCTCAAAAGGATGAGTCAGTTCACAGTTAACAGGTCTAATTAAAGCCTGAGGGGAGCTGATTCATTTAGAAAGACAAGAATTTATGGTTAGGTCTGAAATTAGGAAACTCAAAACTCCCCCCAGATTAACATGTAAGTCAAGGAGAATATCAATACTCTCAGTTCACCCTGCACAGCAAGTCATAGTTACATTGCCCAGTTTCTGTCCCTAAATACCAACATCAAAAAGTGTTCATAGTTCTTAAGTGAGAATTAGTGTTGGATTTTTTATTTATTTAAATTATAAAACTGGAACCTGCACTCATATGCATGTTGACTGGGGGGGAAAAGGGGAGTAAAATCTCTTCCATAAGACCACAGGAAGTATTTTAGGTGCATTCCAATGTCATATTTGAATTCTACGTTGAAATCAACACTGCAGGGGAAAGAAACCCAACAGGGAATTATATAGACCAGACATATTCAGAAAGAGGAATCCAGTAACTAGATTATGGCAAAATATTAAAGGGAATATAGCAGTCTCATAATCAGACCATAAACTTGTAAGACATTCAGCAGAAAATGAAAAGTGCTCTCAATTTTGTTTTCATTCCAGGTGAACCACAAATCTTCAGGTTTGGGTACTGCATTTGGTACATAAATTAAAACACTCAGAATAAAGAAAGGTATTTGGCATTTTTTAAAATATCAGGTTTAGCACAAAAACTTCCTGAAAGACACATTAGACTACATGAATGTTTTACTAGAAGAATTTTTAAAGTGTTTTTAATTCTGTAGTGAAAAAACAGTAGATTTGACTAAATCACTCAACTTATTCCAACTTGTCTCAAAACTACTTAGCACTAAAAAGACGAACTACTGAAAGTGTAAATATATATATTTATGTAAAAAAATAAAGCTTTACAGGGTGTTTTTTAAGAGTTTATTTGTCAGTAAAGGATCGCCTCTAATTCACGAGCAGAGTGGCACATGCAAACCTTGGTTAACCATCTCTTCATGTTTCTACAGCAGCTCATGGGCTGCAGCCATGGCTGCACTGAAAAACGAAAATATTTGAGAGGAGAAAGAGGAGTCTGTTCCAAGAAACACAAACTGTAAGAAACGAGACAATTTTCCACAATATATTTAAGCTGTAATGAATTTTTATAAATCCTTAGAGTTGCATATGAAGTTGACTTTAGGCACATCCATATCTGGACAAAACTGATCTATGCCATTACTCAGCATTTTCCTAGCCCCTGACCCAGCCTGCCCTGGTTCTCAGATATTTACCTGTGCTAATGTCCTCAGCTATGTGCATATCTTCAGCTTGCACAGGCTGATCCAACATCTCCACAAAACGTTCCTGGATTTCTCCAGCAGCCTCATCACCAAACTTATAATCACTGAGCATCACAATGGATCCAGCAACTGGGACAAACAGTCTCTGAGGCAAGACATGATATTCCCTCCCAAAATCTAAAAAGAAAGAGGTAGAAATACCATCCCAATAAAAGCCTTGACAGTTATGATAAGATTCCGTCATAATCTCTGAGGATAAGATAAAGTCATTGCAAAAGAAGAACTCAAGGTCTCTGTGTAGAAGCCCTGCTCTGAGACATGTCTGGTTTAGTTGGCTGCTATGATATGGATTTATGTCCTTACATCATTAGTCTCTCCAGAAATACCCACGGCAGCTCCAAAACAGACCATAAACGCAAAGTAGAGCTTTTCTCCTGTTTGGAATGACTCGCAGGAATGCTCCGGGAGATCCTTCCGATATGAGGTCCCCGAGGAGCAGGATTTCACCAGCACAAAAGGTTGCAGAGGTATAACACTCAGAGCCACAAAGTTCGGGTGCCACCTAGAGAGTGGACTCAGAACTACATGCAATGCAAAAGGCTCTCTCTGCCCAAGATACTCCCATTGATTAACTCATTTTTGATTTAAACAAAACAATAAGACAACGACACCACTGCACTGACTTAAAGGAGTTTAAAGAGTCTCAGCATGAGCTCAGACTGGTTTCTATCGAGTTTTGACACACTTCAATATTAACAGGAACACCATACATGGATTTAAAAAATCAAAATAGAAATAAAAATTTAAAGTGTGCAAGGTACAGCTGGAACTTCAGAGACAAGAGTTTCAACTACAGAAGTTTTAAAAATCACAAAATTTCTAATGAGTGAGGAAGAAGCTGGTATTGCATTTTGCGTTCACAGGAACTGAACACAAACCTAGAGCAAAAGCTGTGATGCCAAAGGACACAAACTTAACCAAAACATTTCCAGATTTAAGAAAAAGTCAAGGCTGACAAGCAGCAATTATACCTTTTACTTTGTATTCTGCTCTAACCATACTGGAACTTCACTACAACAGAATTTTCTACAACCACCAAAATTCACTGCAAATGTAAGTTGGTGGGGGATTTTTTGCTGGTTCGGTTGGTTGGGGTTTTTTTATTTCTTACTTTTTTTCTGAGGTCCTTCATTTAAAATCAGATCTTCAAACAGTATTTCACACCGATCACTCAATGTATTTATTATGTCTCTTTTCAAAGCCTGCAAGGACACAGTAAAACCATCAGGAATATCAAAGCTATTTGCAAAGCTTTTAACCAAGAAGAAATAACCAAAGAAGCCCCATACATTAAACCCATGATGAAATAATAGTTTTTTCCCAGAAAATAAAACTAGTGTGAATTTTCAAACTAATAAATAAGTTTATAAATAACAATAAGCTAACATCAAAAGAATTGGTATCAAGACGGAAAACCACAAAACATAAATGAAAAGCTAAGGAAAGTTTTAGGATTGCTGGGATAAGAACTGACAACCTCTAGAAATTTATCAGTAAAACCAAACAAAAATAATCATGAGGCATTGACTCAGTGAGGGAAAAAATAAATTACTGAGCAAGTAAATCTGAGTTTTACCTCTACAAATATAACACAGTCTTCAACTTTTTTTAAAGAGAATTCTTCAGAGCCTAATCCCTTTGACAATTTGTGCAAAGACTCCCCACAGCCCAACCTTACCCACAGCACCCATAACCTCTAGAAGAGAAAAACTAACTAACCCCACATGGATGGTTTCGAAAATAATCCCACCGTCCAATATTTTGACCCCAGTTTAGACCATTCTAGCAAAGAAAAACCTGTATGCCAAGTCCAACGCATTTCAGAAGATTGTTTCTGCTCAGTACCTGAATGGCTTCTTTAACCTTGGGCTTGTTGCTATGAATGTAGGCCCTGCACTTCACAGCTCCCCGGAGGTTTATGGAGCCACTGCACACTTGCACCGTCGCTGTGGACCTGGCACTGGTGCCCTGGCACTGAAGAACAAACACATCCACTTTTATCCCAGGCCCAGGCACTTGCAGCAGAATCACTAAAACCAGAACCAACAAACCAATAGCAGGTGTTCACATACAATCTGTTTCCCCCACTGTGTATAACCAATTTTTATTTTAGTTATTTATTTGGTTAGGTAAGACTGGAAATCTCTTTTCTATTATGGAAAATGTGTTTATGTCTCCAGGTGTTTCAAACACTTGTGTCTATGAGATTTTAAAACTTTCCAGGCTTGTGGCAAATAACAGTATTGCAACCGACAAATCTTTTTCAGACTTTTTGAACAATGAAGTTTTCATGTTTGCCATAATCGGTGTAACCCAGGGTGTGCTGGGAGTCATCCCATCAGTCAGTACCAAATTATACACGTGGTTGCACTGAGAGCTGCATCAAACTGTTGCCTAGAAACGCTCTCCCTAATTACCACAACAAGTGTGAGCATGAATCACTCCAGGACAACACCTGCAGACACTGGGATGCACAACTTCCACACCAACTCCACAAACCACTTCTGCCAAAAAAAGTTTTCCTCTCCCTGTAGCAACTAACCTCAATACAATAGACAGTAACAACAAAAGAAGGTGAGACACTAATGGAGTCTTTAAAATGGCATTGGAAACACTTCTAGTTTTACTGAACATAACTTTGAGAATCCAGGAACCACCTGACAAAACACAGAAAGCTATGAAACAATGCCTGGACACATTTGTACTTCAGCACCTAGACTGGGGCACCAAATTCACGGTTCTTCACAACTCTAGCAGGGAGGAAGCTCCTGACATAAATCCAGCAGTTCCAGATGATGATTCAGCTCACAGGATCTGTGCCTTAATCCAGAGCTGGCAGCTGAACTTCTGACAAAAGCATCCAAATGAATGTCCAAGCTAGCCAGGGCAAGCTGTGGATTGAAGCGTGGGGGTGACTGTGAACTTCAGATGCAAAGTCACTTGAAATCAATGTACACAGGTACCTACAGGTATCCTACTACCAAAGGAATTAGTCACAGGACTTCTTTTCCATAACCCGTTTTCCAGTCTTTCAGCTATACTGTGCAATTCATGGACAACGTGGTTATCATACCACAAGAATTTCTGAAGGCACAATATATGCAGATCTGTTGACAATCAGTTTCACATTCAATATCCGGGTGGGAAAAAAGTCTTAGGAATAAGTGAGCAAAATTTGTAGACAATAATTCAGAACCTTGTTATTTTATTTTTTCTCTATTTTATAATTTAAAGACAAGCTGATACTTTGCAAACCACTAAAAACTTACCAGCTGTGTCAGAACCTTGACATCAGAAAACTGAGTGCTGGGCTGAGTATTTCCTCTGAACTTTTTCTGAGGAGAAAAAAATTCCTCGTGTCAGGAAACAGGAAAAAAAAAGTCCCTGAAGCAGTCTCCTCACTATGGCATAGTGTGTTCCCTAGTTTACAGCCTTTGAGAGCGAAAAATAGCACTTAGAAACCAACCACAATAGAACTACAAAACCAAAAGGAGAGATGAATGCGTGAGCCAACGAGGTGACAGACATAGGTCTTTGAAATGTTATCACCCACATTCACATCTCACTCCTTGCCCCTTAATAGGAACATTTCAGTCACTTCACACATAATTACTGCGTTCACACTGCCCGAGGAGGGAGAGGCAATCTGCAGGAATGGAGCTGAGAACAGGAGCAGTTCTGTGTATTGGTTACCTGAAACAGCCAATCAGATCAACAAACACTGCACAGGAGATGTCTCAGTCAATGCTTTGTCACACAGAGGTTCAACCATATATCTATTGGAGCTCAATTTCTCCTTTTTTGGTACTCACCTGCCCTTCCAGCAGTTCTGTATCCTCATCTTTAACTTGGCCATTGATCAGAAAAACACTATCTTCGATCTGTTTTGACCATCGGTTTAACCCATTCTTTAAAGTAAGTGAAAACAACAACAACAAAAAAAATCACAAGAAAGAGGAAAGAATTTCACTGAAGGGTTGGACAGTACCACGCTGAAATTTATAGCAGTATGTGTTTTAATAGCTACTCTGAGTTTTAAAGCCTCTGAAAAACCTCTTTTTCCAAAGGTAAACCTTAAATGGACCACGCTCAGAACAAATTAAGAAACAAGCATTACAAAATACTGAAGTGCCACCCCAGGGATTTGGGGGTTGTAGAGATGGTTGCAGCCCATTGAAAGTCAACTCATAGCAAAAGTACCCCATAGCCATGCATGAATTGGGTGTAACCTTTCACCAAATGAGGCACCAGAGAGGTTACCTGGGACATTCATGACAATTATGATGTAAATTTGAACAAAGGAAACTTCTCACTGAGCACAACAGAAGTGTTACATTTAAAAGATGAAAAATTGTTAAACATTCTCCACTGATTAGTCCTACTCCTCTCTGCACTCTTCAACTCTTCCTCTCATTTAATTTTCAGCAGAGAAATGAATATGGTTACTGGGGTGTAGGAACTGGTGCAGGCAGTGAGTTACCTTGGTATTCTTCTCCAGGTCGTGGTTGGGGGAAGTAGCAAGAAGTGGAATGTGGATGTTCACATTTACTGTGCAGCCCAAAGCTACCCAGGAAGCAGTCAGAGCACTCTGGTATTTCCAGTCTGCTGGTTTAGCTGAACTCTGAGAGCAGAAAAAAAAAGCCATAAAGCATCTATCCAAAGCACTGTACTCAGGCTTTTTTGGGTTTTAGCATTATTTGCCATCCATTAAAAGCTGCATGCAACACAGCAGGACAAGCTTACCTTTGGGTCCTGCACATCGTAGGTTCGGCAAACTACTCTGTGCTACTTAAAGAAAAAGATCCAGTGAAAAGCAAGGGAACAACTAAGAAAATTCACAATTAACTTTGTCCTCTACTAAACTTCCTTGTAGAGCTAATTTATGCTTTGGAGCAAGTCCTCACCTTTCATCAGTGCAAAAAAGTGGGAAAACATTTGCCTGTAATCTCCAACTACCACAGTGATGCTGTGCCATCTCTTACAAACAAATTAAGATCAGTATGTATTGACAGGAGAAGGACCAAGGCACCAATTTGTAGTTTGTCCTCATCTCTCTCTCCTCTCAGAGGAAAATGCTTGCTCCTCCTATTATGTCATTACCAACATGTTGGGGGTTAGGTTTCTTTTTTTTTGTTCCTTCTTATCTATAGAATTTTTCCCACGAGTTGCTGGGAAACGCTGACTGCTGGTACTTATGGGTACTTGAGAAAACAAAGGTTTGGCTGCGCCCAGGTAGAAGGAGGGCGGGGGACAGCTGCTGCTCTCTCGCTCTGCGGCTTCAGGGGACGCTCAGAGGCTGCTGTTGCTTGCGGAAAGGAATTCACCATAACCCAGCCGGGAGCTGCTGCTGCTGCTGCAGCTGCTTCTTCTTCTTCTTTTTCTTCTTCTTCTTCTTCTTCTTCTTCTTCTTCTNCAAAATTATTATAATTCAGAGGGAGGGGCTTTACATTCTCCATTCCAAGGGAGGCTCTTGCCTTCCCTAGCACACACCTGTCTTTCAAATCAAGACACAACATTCTGCAGCAGCTCTAGTACTGATCCCACAGGCCTGCTGTAGGATTCCATGCAAGCACCACTGGTAACAGCAATTCAAGATGCCAAACAGTAATTTAGATGGTGTTTTTTCAGTTTATGCAAGTCAGGACTGACTGAGAAAGGCGTAATTTGATGCTGTCACACAGACAGACCTCCTAAGAAATGATGGAAATTTTGCGAGGACAAGAGGGTCAATAGTCTTAACAATGGCTAATCACAAACCTTAATTATTTCAACTTACACATGTCTAGCTAAACTTATACAGCCTCCTCTTCCCTAATACTTATTTATTCAGCAGTAACTGGATAAAAGAGGTTGGGATAGAAGCCTCAATCAATAAACCTTGCTCAAAAAGGATACTTTCTTGTAGCAGAACAGATTTGAAGTGCTGCTCTGTCTGAGACCTCCTCCTCAGCAGGTTCCCACAGCCTTCTTTTACTCAAGGACTTTTCCACTGAGAAGATTAGCTAAAGACCAAAAATATATCGCAAAAATATGCACTGTAATTCCTGGAAAATAGTCTTGCACTAAAATTTTAAGTCCAAGCAATATCAAAATTATGCATAAGCAGGAAACACAGCTTACATGTCACCAAAATGTCACGTTAAAAGAACATTCTGCAGGGATTCAGAGGCACTTTTCCCCAAAGTAAAAGAGGCTTGTGAACTCTTAATTTAGCTCCCTTATAAACCAAAGCAAGTATACACATTCACGTGTCCAACCCGTATGCTTTTGCCCTTACAGACATATTACAGTTTTGTGCCTATCAGCTAGGTCAGGAAAGCTGTGCAAAATAGCTACTAATTATAAAAAACAAATCCCCCCCAATTTTTAATTCAGCAATCACTGATCACCTGGACACAGCACCTTTTAGGCAGCTACCAGCTTCATCAGGCACAACTGAGATGTAATTACATTGAACTGCCAAAACTGACTCTTAGATCTCAGGCTGCCAAACCTGCTCATGGTTAAAACAGTCACCATGATTATGTTAGAAAAATGATAAAATGAACATATATTTTCTGAACAAAAACCAAATATGGCAGTAGATGCCCCAATACTGTAAGAAAAATGCATTTTTAGTCTATCAGATAGTTCTGAGTATGTTTCCAATTTAATCCCACACCCCTAAATCAAGTGTGCACGTTCTAGACAAGATGTTTCTCTTAAAGGAATCAGAATAATACATCTTTCACTACTGTAAACACCTCTAAACTGAGTGATTCATTCAGACAAGGAAAGCTAACATGTTAACATCACTAGCACGTGTGCCACAAGGATTTAGCTTAATATAAACCTTGAGGATTTTTTCCCTAAGCCAGAATTCAGAAGCCACATCCAGTAAATACAGATAAACACAGTAAATAGAAATTCAGATTTGCTATTGCAGTAACAAACAGGAGGTTAACAAATAGTGTCCCACAGGACAGGGATTTCTGAGGTTCCAGTCTCAAACCCAAACATCAAAGCACAAGGCTTGTGAAATAACACTACAAAACAACTGTATTTTAGTCAAGTCAATAACAGAAAATTCCTCACACACACACTAAAGATGTTGTTGTCCCTCCAGTAGGAATTCCGCTTACCTTGCGCAAAGCATTTTGACTGTCTTTTGCCAGCTCTGGAGTTGCAATCATAAACACACCAAGAACCAGCAACCCTCCAGGGAGCATTCTGGACACCTTGAAAATGAAAATGAACATTTATTAATAGGATTGGCAATCTAGAGACCATGTAACTCAAGATCTCAAAAACCACTGGTGAGACCAGTCTGCACCAAGAGCAGAAGCGAACAAAGGGAGACTGCTTTTCAGGACACTCTCCCTGCAGGAACACATCCTGCAAGTGTTTTCCCTTCAGTAATATCAAGTGTCCTTTCATCAAAAAACCTGAAAATAATAAGGGTATTTCTGGTTTAAAACATCTGTGCCCAGCGTGGTTAGGAAGGCTCTGTCACTTTGAGAAAAGGGCTTAAGATGACACAAGTGCTGAGATCCTTTGTGTCCACCTTTTTTTCCCTTCTGTTCCTCCCACCCCTTTGTCACCTCCCAGGGTGAGTTCTCACCTGACTGGCGTGTGTGGTGATCCACTCCTCATCCAGGGATGCCAGCTTGGGAGGGCCCACACTCTCCTCCTGCTGCTGCTCCTTGGGAGGGGTTCGCACAGCCCGAATGACATAGTCCCGTTGTGGGGAACACTTGCCAAAACATCAGTAGAAGCAAAGACACCTTTAGACTGGTGAACAGGGGTCTCCCCAATCCATAGGAATGAATGGAAGGACAATTCCATACTTACCTGCCCTATCAACAGGCCAGTGACATATGGCTTCACCTTTGTACTGAGCTCTGTTAGGTACTGCCCAATACCTTCCTCAACAAGGTAAGTTCTACCCATGGCTCCAGGTTTAAGTGAGCTGTTGTAGTTCCAAACTACAAAACACACAATGCATAAAGTGAAAGAAGGTACGTACACTGCAGTGGGTACAGGAAAACAAGCCTCACACAAAGATCCTTTAGAACTGTTTGATTGAAAAACCCCTGCAAGGTCATTGAGTCCAACCATTCCCCCAAAGCCACCACTGACCCACGTCCCCAAATACTACATCCATATAGCTTTTAAATCCCTCCAGGGATGGGGACTCCACCCCTGCTCTGAGCAGCTGTGCCAGGGCCGGACAGCCCCTTCAGTGAAGAAACTTTCCCAATGTCCAACATAAACCTTCCTAGCACAGCTTGAAGCTGTTCCCTCTTACCTGTCCCTGTTCCTTGGGAGCAGAGTCTGACCCCCCTGGCTGCCCCCTCCTGTCAGGGAGTTGTGCAGAGCCACAAGGTCCCCCCACGAGCCTCCTTTTCTCCAGGCTGAGCCCCTCCAGCTCCCTCAGCCTCTCCCCAGCCCCTTCCCTTCCTTGGACATGCTCCAGCCCCTCCATGTCTTTCTTGTCATGAGGGGCCCAACACCAAACCCAGACTTTGAATTTTGAAATGCCTTCAAGAAACAGTATCTGCATGATACTTCTGAAGAATGTGCTGTTCCATTTACACAGGGACTTGCTAAATTCCACACGTGTACTTGAACATGCCCTACACCACTTCCTTTCCAATTCCCAAGCACTCAAAGCACAGCATCTGCGGACATTCCAATGAGCTGCCTTTGCAGCTTCCCCCCCCAGAACCCAGGACTGGGGACTGCCACAGACTCCCCTCCCTTCCCTGTAGGGCTGGTCTGAAAACCCCTTCATGCCTGGAAAGCTCTTCCGAATTGAATTAAGCATGAAAAAGCTGAAGCCCAAGAGCATAAGGTAAGGAAGCAAAGGGCATCCTGAAACTCCACAGGGAAGGTGCTCACACACCTCAATTCATGCCCCTACAGCCGGGTCCCCACAGGCCGGCTCAGCACTCCTAGATGCCTGGGATCAGCACCTCCAAAGTCCCAGGGATCAGCACCCCCAGAGCCCCAGGGATCAGCGCCTGCACATCCCCGGGATCAGTACCTCCAGACCGCCAGGGCTCAGAACCTGCACATCCCCGGATGCTCCATACCGCTAATTTCGGCAGCCGCCCGTGCCCCAGCCAAGCACTGAGGTGGCCGGTTACGCCATCGGTAAGCGCCGCGGCGCAGGGAGATTACGCACGGAAAAGCCGAGCGGAGCGCGGGAAAAGGGTGCGCGAAGGGGCGCAAAGCCGCCGCACCGCCATGCTGGGAGTGGCGGGAGCTGCCGCTCTTCCCCGGCATCTCCAGGGCACACGGGACACACCAGAAGCACAGATAGCTCCGTATCCGTCATAGCGACGAGGCTGCGTGTCTCCTGTCCTGGCTGTGGCGGCCTTGGCGATGACGCGGCGCTGCCGCCACACCCATGATGGCGGACGGTGTGGCCGTGCCGGAAGCGGAAGCGCGCCCGGCGGCGGGACGTGCTGTGCCGGAGCGATGGCGGCCGTGCTGCAGCAGCTCCTGGAGCGGGCCGAGCTCGCCAAGCTGCCCCGGGCCGTGCAGGGCAAGCTGGAGCGCTTCCTGGGCGACCAGCAGGGCGAGATCGACGGGCTGCGGGCCCGGCATGAGCGCTTCAAGGTGGACAGCGGTGAGTGTGGGCGGCAGGCCCGCGGAGCGGCCGCGGTCCCCGGGCTCAGGGGAGGCAGCGGAGGCGCAGCACGGAACGCGGTG
The DNA here is from genome assembly GCA_013397075.1 of Rhabdornis inornatus. NCBI lineage: Eukaryota > Metazoa > Chordata > Aves > Passeriformes > Rhabdornithidae > Rhabdornis > Rhabdornis inornatus. The sequence goes on from VWZS01005101.1 coordinate 97,013, forward strand.
TTGTCTTCCAGAGGGTCTCGGGGCGTGCCCTGGGGGCTGGGAGGCTGGGAGGGGGCTGGGAAGGGGCCTGCAGTGGAACCCGATCGGTGTTTGTCTCTCGCTTTGGCTCCTGGAGTTTTGTTTTGGCTTTTTTTTGTTTGTTTGTTCTGTTTGGTTTTTTGGGTTTTTTGTTTGTTTGTTTGGTTTTGTTTTGTTTTGCTGTTGTTGGTTTTGGGTTTTTTTTTTCTCTTGCTAAGGCACATTCAGGGTTAAAACTGCATGTGAAGTGGGGTTGAAGAACAGCTTTTCGTCAGGTTTTTGACTACCATTGGTATGCACAGGTCTAATGAGGAGGGGCTCAGCCTGGAGAAAAGGAGGCTCAGGGGAGACCTTGTGGCTCTGCACAAGTCCCTGACAGGAGGGGGCAGCCGGAGGGAGTCGGGCTCTGCTCCCTGGGAACAGGGACGGGGTGAGAGGAAATGGGCTCAGGTTGCACCAGGGAAAGTTCAGATTCGATATTGGGAAAAAAATCCTTTACTAAAAGGGCTGTCCAGCCCTGGCACAGCTGCCCAGGGCTGGGGTGGAATCCCCACCCCTGGAGGGATTTTAAAGCCGTGTGGATGTAGCACTGGAGGACATGGGTCGGTGGTGGCCTTGGTAGTGCTGGACAATGGTTTGGACTCTGATCTTAGGTGTCTCTTCCAACCTAAACAGTTTGGTGCTTCAGTCTGCTTTGGTCCTTGCTACAGGGGAGAAATACAGCTTTGTTCACACAGCTCTCAAACAGCCTTAAGTTTACACATTACTGTAAAATTCCATTCCATAAAATGACCCTGATGGAATCAATATTTTTATATTGATTTGGAGATTAGTTGATCACAGAACAGGAATATCAGCAGAGAGCAGGAGACAAGAATGTGAGGTTGTGAATACGAGTTAATTTGTAGAGGATGTGACACACTTCTGATGTAAACTTTACTTTTACCTTTTAGCTTTTCAGTCTCTTACATGGTAGAAATCTTGATAAATATATTACTACAGTGTGGTGTAAATTAAGGTAACCCACAGATTTTAGCAAGTTACTCTCTTCCAGGTCCATTCTTCTCGTGTGTGGCAGGAGGGGCAGCATTATTTGAAATTGTAATGTATGACAGGAAGAAGATAAACATCCCTCAGTGCTTCCTTAGAAGCCCATCCTGCCCAAGAGTGGGATTAGTTCTGCTTTTACTGAGTATTTTACACTGAAACTCCATGACACAATTACTGTTCCAAATCACAAAAATTCACATCTAATTCTCTTTTTTTTTTAATTGCTAAGGGAATAGAGCCCAGGAATTAATATTAAGAAGTCTTCATTGAAAGTTTCTCCGGATCAAATTCCTTGATACCTGGGGCTATGTGGATTTTATTGTATATGTGTAGAAATACTCCAGAAGTAAAAGAAGTTCTAAGCTGATGAGCCCACACTGCATAATTGGGCTGTCTCTGGTTACATCAAAATGTTAAGGAACTATTCAGATTAATTAGGCTCTTATTTGATGGGTCATTTCACAGAACCATGGAGTGATTTGGGTTGGAAGGGGCCTTAAAGCTCATCTCATTCCAAGCCCTGCCATCAGCAGGGACACCTTCCACTAGACCAGGCTGAAACATATCACAGTTTCTGGAAACGTACCGCTTTGTCATGCTAGCAAAGTATTTTAAACCACATTCCTTCAATGTGGAAATGCAGGTTTTTGCCTTCAAAAATGTTGGGGTTTTTTTGGTTGTTTTGGGGTTTTTTTCCTTCCTTCAAATTCTATTATATCTCAGTATTTTTATAGATTTTCTTTAGAATGATCCTTGGTAAAGGTGAGAAAGAAAAAATTGTTTATTATGACGGAGATGACTTTGTTATTTTGCAGAGCAACAATACTTTGAAGTGGAAAAGCGACTGGCTCAGAGTCAGGAAAGACTTGTAAATGAGACCCAGGAATGTCAAACTCTACGGGAGGAGCTTAAAAAGCTTCGTAAGTGTAACTGTGTAACATCCTTAAGTGTTGGGCAGGATATTCACCCTTCACTCCAGTGTTGTGGGAGCTGCTTTCAGGTTTTACACCGAAGCAGAAAATCATCAGCTGCATTTGTAGAGATGTGTTTTGGTTGTGTGTTCAAGTCAGCCTTTTTTAATGGAATCTTTTGTTCTCATGGAAGAAAAGCCCCTTGCTGGGTAGTAAGTGTAGGTATAGTGGGCTACGTATTGATTCTCACGAGGGGTGCTTCTGCTCTAAGGATTGCCTTAGTCTGCCTCAGTACCCCTGGTCCATCCAGGGTGAGGTCTGGCATTCTTCTCTCTCTTTTGTTAAAAATGTTTGTCAGGGAAATTTTGACTCTGTTGCATTTGGAGAGTGAGTTCTGTCACATTCTAGTGGAGATCTCTCACTGCTGTTCCTCTCCCCTCAGATGAGCAGCTGAAGGTGCTCAATGAGAAGAACAAGGAGCTGGAGGCTGCCCAGGATCAGAATGCAGCTGTTCAGGTACTGCTGGGCCTTGGCCAGGAACTGAAATCCTGTGGCTCCCCTGGCCCTTTGCAGCACAGAATGCACTCAGTTCCCAATGGAGTGTATCAGGATCAGTACCAGCATGAGCTCATGGAGATGTTTGCATGTCCTTGGGGCATGTGTGCAGGAAAACTGCAGGAACTTTTCAAGTAAAAGGTGGTGTTTTAGCAAACTGAATGACAGGTGAGCTTTTGTTTCAGTTTGGATGGATTGTTCCATTCCAGCTGAAACGTGTTGTGAAGTGACTTTAAACCAAACCCCCAGATTTCAGACAAAGGTATAAACAAGAGTTCTGTTTTTCCCCATCCTTTCCCACACTCTGGCTTAGTTTTGCTTGTGTTATGCCCAAAAGTCACTGAGTTGCAGGATGAGTCGCTTGAGCTGAGTGATCCAGCAGAAGAGCAGTTTTGAAGCAGAAGCTAAAACAAGTGTGTTAGATTGTTTTTTCCACACTGAGAAGATGGATCTCATTGTTTCCCCAGAGGAGCTTACCAGGGCCTGACTGAAGTGCTCTGTAAGTGATACCTTGAGGGCAGAGACAGTGTAGCCTGTCAATGATACAAGATCATTGACTTTGCTTTGATTTTTATATTGATGCATATGTTCATTATTTAACCAAATAAAGCTGTTTCAGTAAATTCTTGACTATCACAGCTGGCTTTCCAAGAATGTTAAATTGAAATGCAGTTTTGAACAGCTCCATTGTGATTTGTCTGCCCTATCTAAGCTTCTTATCCCAATGTTCAGTTGGCTGGGATAACTTGCTGAGGTTTAGCTCACTGCTGTGTGATTCTGAGTGTAGGTAGTGGCTACAAACAGTTCCAGAGACCTGATCACATTTCTTTATTGCCTTTCTTCAATCTTTTTCAGAGCCAGTTAAGTCGAGAGAAGGAAGAGCTGGAAGCTGAGAAGAGAGACTTGGTCCGAACAACTGAAAGGCGATCTCAGGAAGTTGAACATTTAAATGGTACAGCCAGGAGAACAGTCAATAAATACCAGGAAATAACACAGTAATAGAAGAAAAACAGCAGTTTGGTGCTTGTTTTTCTCGATTTAAAAGTGTGCCTTATACAGTATCTTAGTGCCCAACATACAACTACATACAAAGTTATCTTGCCTGTTGCCATTCTTTGCGATTTAGTAATTAAAGCTGTTACACAATAGCTTTTTCTAACACTGATTTCCCTCCTCCAGAGGATGTTAAACGCTTAAATGAAAAGCTTGCAGAGGCAAACACAGAAAAGGCAAAACTTCAGCTGAAGTTGGATGAGCTTCAAACATCAGATGTTTCCATGAAGGTGAGTAGGGCTTTATAAGCACAGTGTGTGTTCTGCACTGTTTGTGTGTGATGTAATCATAATTTTGTTATGATTCCTTGGAAAGTAAGTTAAGTGAGTACCTATTATTTATAGCAAATTCTTTTACTATAAAATTGGCGTCTGTGACTAGAAGTGAGATCTGTATTCCTAGAATATAGGGGGTATCAGGCTGGGCAAGTATGTCCAGGCCTTCTTGGTGGCAGTGGTGGCTGCTCCTTCCTGCTAGGAAGAACTCCAGGTCCATGAAGGGAGGTAGAAAGGAGAAAAATAATTAGCTATGAACTTGTACCGTTGCTCTGTGGGACAGAATAAACTCTATAAAGAGAGGAGGAAAAGACAAAAACCTCAATATCATAATTATTTCTTCTAAAAAGCTACTGATCTAGTTCACGTTCCCAGCTAATGTAAACTTGGAGGAAACTAACTCAAATGGCAGGAATTTCTCATGGCTTGATAGTTGTAACTTACTACCAGTCTAATAAGGAGCACTGCCTGTATTTACCAAATTACAGTACATTTTTGCTATTCCTCCTCTAATCAGAGTAGTTTAATTGGTTGCTTTATTTTCTGTGGAACTACTACAATCACACACACTGTGCAATTCTCTTTTCAGTACCGGGAGAAAAGGCTGGAGCAAGAAAAAGAGCTGCTGCAGAACCAGAACACATGGCTGAATGCTGAGCTGAAAGCCAAAACAGAAGAACTGCTCCATACTGCCAGGGAGAAAGGCAATGAAATCCTGGAGCTCAAATGCAGTCTGGAGAACAAAAAGGAGGAGGTAATGTAATTACTGAGTTGTTATTTCTTAGAAATTGTACCGCCTGATTAACTGTGTTAAACAAAGCCAATACTTTAATGACTGTATTTGAGTGGCCCTTTTTGCTCTTTCAGCAACTTTCGTGTTTGTTTTTATTTTTAAGTTAAAAACAATGAGACAAGTATTTTCCAGAATAAACTGGACTAGGAACTAAAAATTTTATATAGTTTTCTTATTTCTTCTCTGAGTAGGTTTCCAGAATGGAGGAACAGGTGAACAGCTTGAAACAGTCAAATGAAAACCTCCAGAAGCATGTCGAAGAACTTTTGAATAAGCTGAAGGAGGTGAGACAGCTTGAAATATATTAAACAGCATTGCAGTTGCTTCTACAAATCAAACAATGGAATGAGTGAAATAGAAATAGTGGAATGCTCCCCTACCCTGTCTCTTTCATTTGCCAGGCAAAAGAGCAGCAGGCAAGCATGGAAGAGAGATTCCACAATGAACTGAATGCCCACATTAAATTATCCAACTTGTATAAGGTGAGTTTGTTAATTCCATTATAACTGTAATAGTGGCCGAATCTTATGTAATGCAGGCCAATTTGGAGTTCTTTTCCCCACAAAATTTGGATGTGGAAAGGCTAACTTCCATTGCAGGACTTTGTGAAAATGCAAAACATAGTTTTCTTTGCTGCTGTAGTAGTCGGCATTTACTCTTACATTGTTTGGATTATCTTGGAGAATGAGCAAAACTGGGGTTGAAATAGTAATTTTCTGCCAACTATTTTGAGTCTTCACTTTGTAAAAATGTGGTTATGTCTTAGGATCTCTTGGAAGGTAGAAGTTTATATAGAAAGTATGACTGTGGAAGAAATTTTTCTGAGTTAGAAGTTCATTTCTGAACACTGCAGGTGTTGGTGACTTGGTTAGGACCCAGCTGAATGTCCTGTACTGTGTCAAAGGCACACCATCTAAACAAGTAATATTTGTCTTGTTTGCTCAAAGAGTGAAAAATACCCTGTAACCTTCTGACTAAGTCAGCTGAAATGTACAACTGCTTGCTCTTTGGTTTGCACATTTTACTGCACAGGTCACTGAGCTCTGCTTTGTGAGCTTTCTTACACAGGTATCTAAATAAACATTTTACAGCTTTGCACTTGGGAGATCTCAAGCTGGAAGCAAAGAAACATAAACTGTTTTGTAGTGTGAGTCCCTAAAAATGCCATATTTTTCAGACTGCTTGAAATGGAGTATTGAAAATTCCCAGTTTTCTTTAGTCAGAAGAAGGAAAGAGCCAGCAGCAGCTGTAAACAGCTAAAGGCCATACATTATACATTGTATTGGGAATGTATTGGGAATCAAATCAGTCTCTGAGGCTTCTTACTCTCAGGCAATTTGCATCAAATTGAGACAATCCACGTGGAAAGGATTGACCAGCTTAGGTGAATCTTTCAGCATTTTGTGCAGAAAACTGTGTTCATAATTTGTGGTCAGTTCAAGCTTTCTTCTAAACATGGGGCTGCTGTTGCTGTGTACTAAAGGTGAGCTAAAATGCTTTCTTCAGAGTGCTGCTGATGATTCAGAAGCAAAGAGCAATGAGCTGACAGGAGCAGTGGAAGAGCTGCACAAACTCCTCAAGGAAGCAGGTGAAGGTAAGCTGGCAAAGGGAGGAGAGCAGTTGGGCTCCTTGGAGTACCTTAATGCTCTGAAAAATGTGGTTTTTTTGTTCCTGAAAGGAATTTCGTTGGGCTTTTGGGGTGATGGAAATATCAGTCCCTTTGTAACAAAATCTGTACCTGAGTAGTTGAATTTACTGATGGTTGGGGAACTATTTGCAGATACACCTGAATTTTATATGGATTTTGATGAAAGGGTCTAATTTTGCAAGGTATGTCTTCATTTTAGCTTTTTAGTTTAGGTTCCTTTTTACTGCTAAGGACAGTTCGTATTTTTTCCCTTTTCTAAGCAAAGGTGATAGGCAGTGGTTCATGCTTTTCTCACACTTCTGAGTTTTCTTACCAGCATGAACTTCTGCAGATCATATAAAGTAAAATCTAAGGTACACAGGTAAATTTTGATTATTTTAAAACAAAAATCAATCACAACATATAAGCTGCTTGTCTGATTTAATTTTAGCTAATAAAGCAGCCCAGGAGCATTTGGCTGAGGTGGAGGAGTCAAAAGCTGCCATGGAGAAGGAGCTGAGAGAGAAGATCAGTAAGCTGGAGAAGGAGCTGGAGAACGCCAATGATTTACTGTCAGCTACAAAGCGCAAAGGTGGGATAAGCTGGCACCTGAAATACAGAAACTCTTGGGCTTTTATGGAAGGATATTGTGCTGAATTTCTGTAGGAATCAGCTGCATTAATCTAATGTCATCTTTGGTAATTTCTAATAATACATTGTAGAAGCTTTTTCACATATGTACATATGCTTATATACGTATGTAAATATGCTCCTTTCAGCATAAAGTGCTCATATCTCTCATAGTTATTTGAAGTTCTTTTGTTAATCTGTTATCTTTTCAAAGAAAATGGAGAGGAACCTTTTCTTCAAGTCTGAATCAGCATACCTTCAGTGGTTTTCTGGAGAGGGAAGTGGAGATGACAATAAACTAGTCTTACTTTCCTCTTTAAAAAAAAGGCAGCAAAGAACAAACCTCTGGCCTTTAAATTTCTGTTTAACATTAAATCTTGCTTAGTATTCACTGTTTTAGCTCTGACTTTTTTGTTGTTTGCTACATATCCATAGTTTCTAAAGGATAGAGAGCAGGAAGGAACAGAGGCATGGAGTACATTTTCTCTATCCCTGTGTTTATTTAATGAAAGTAAACCAGTGCTCTGCTACTCTAGACATCTGTCAGTGTGACAAAAAACCTGAGGTTAAGCCTTGGTCCAACTATTTCAACTGCTCATGTTCTAAAATTATTTAATTTTTAGGAGTCCTAGTAGCAACAGCTTTTCAGCAATTCAAATCCAGTCAGATACAATGTTTAACAGTATTTCTGGGGGGGATTATTGCAGTTTTTGGATGGTAATTGTGGGTTTTGTCTCCAGGAGCCATCCTGTCCGAGGAGGAGCTAGCAGCCATGTCTCCCACTGCTGCAGCAGTGGCCAAAGTGGTCAAGCCTGGCATGAAGTTAACTGAAGTGAGTAAGCACAACCCCTCCAGCAGCAAAGCCCTTGGATGCCTCAGTGACACTGAGAATGGAAAGGTTCAGGCTTGGGGCACTCTTTGGGTTTGGGATCATGCCTGATGAAGGCAAAGAAATCTTGCTTGAGGCAGACTTCTTGCTAAATTACTGGGATTTTTTTCAACATGCCTTACAGTTTTTCTTTAGTAGATCAAATTCATAAATCGGTGGGTTTTGTTAATACAAATTTACTTTCTATATGCATTTTTGGCAGGAGCAGCCTTTTTTTGCTTACTTACATAACTTTTTTATCTGTACTGCTGTGCTTTTGGCCTGTATGACCTATCATTATGTTAATTACTTGCAAAGAAATTAACATAATGATAGGTCATACAGGTTCTAGGGGATTTTGCACTTCTGTTTATGCGATTTGTGTTGTCATTGTTTGTTACTGATTGTTTTGTCCAGCCATTAAATTCCTTTATGCTGTGTTATTGGTTTTGATATTTCTGTTGTCTTAAATTTGCTTAAAACTTACGCCTTTTAGACAGAATTCTTTTATTGTAGACAGTTGCACTATAAAAATTGCATTTAAAATTGCATTTTAAAATTAATATGTGTAACTTTTTTGCTGTGATATGAGTCCTAGAACCATATTTTAAAAGTCCAGCTTGTTTTTCTGAATTAACTAGTTCAGTTGTATAAAATTGCAGTGCTGTAGGGTATGAATTGTATCATTACCAGTAGTTCTTTTTAAAGAGATCTGTACAAGCATATCAAAAACAAACGGAAATCTTTTTGTTGCAGCTGTACAATGCCTATGTAGAAACTCAGGATCAGTTGCATATGGAGAAGCTGGAGAATAAGAGAATCAATAAATATTTGGATGAGATAGTGCAGGAAGTAGAAGCCAAAGCCCCAATCTTAAAGCGTCAGCGTGAAGAATTTGAGCGTTCCCAAAAAGCTGTTGCAAGTCTGTCTGCAAAGCTTGAACAAGCTATGAAGGTTGGTATAAAATAAAAGAGCACGTATAATTTTGGAAAACAAATTAATTTTCGAATCTTTAATCCTAATTGCTGTTGTAAGGGTATGAAATGGATCTTTCAGTCAACTTTTATTGCAGGAAGAGATGTGTTGGACTTTCTGGCTTGCGATTTCTGGAACTGTACAAAGTATTTTGTAGAACCAATGTATTTTGTAGTTTTTTATAGTGGTGATTTTCAGTTTCTGATTTTCTGAGAGAGTAGGTTCACTGTAAAGTTTAGTGTTTATTTGGCATAAAATTGGACTTCAGTGCTCACTTCCCACTGGTTTTAAGGCATACACCAATACATTACAAAAGAGTGTGGCTTTTGATTCTGGAACACCTGGGGTTTAACCTTGGGAGTGTAACTTTGAGAAGTTTGGTTCCCCAGGTCTGTTTATACGTGCTGTTGTCTCTCTGGAAAGGAATGTGTCCAGTTGAGGTATGATGTTTGCTCCTGTTGGTGTGCTTGCAGGAGATCCATCGCCTGCAGGACAGCGCCGACCAAGCCAACAAACACGCCTCCTTCTTTGAGAGAGAGAGCCAGAGACTGGAAGTGCGAGTGAAGGATCTCTCCCAGCAGGTAGAAAAAATGTTGCTGTGGTTAAATGTGCTGTTTGCAGTTGGTATATTCATGTGCTGCTGCATTTCAGATGTTTACTTGGAAGTTGCGTTCAGCCACAGTCATGCAGTCTTTGGCTGTCCTAAGTACCTTGGTGATGTTAAAGCTTCTCCTCAGGACAGCATGGTACTTCTGCTTTCGAAACTGGAATAAGTTTAGCTGGATAGAAGTGGTGCTGCTTTAGGATAATATTGTTAAGCATCTGACATGGAAAACTAATTTATATAATTTCTATGTTAGATTGGACTGTCCTGCGATCTGCTCACAGAACTGAACAGTTTATGTACTTCTGATTTGTTGTTTTTTGTCAAGCTGTTTTTTCGGTCATATAATTATCTTACAAGGATTTATTGATTATAATCGTTTGCACATTGTAGGGAAAACCCCTTAATTACCAAGTCCTTTATTCCTAATATGTTGTTTCTCAGAGCAAACTTTAGCGTCTGAGCAGACCTTACACGAGGACTGTTCTCTTTCAGATCTGTGTGCTGTTAATGGAACTGGAAGAAGCCAGAGGCAACCACGTGATCCGTGATGAAGCAGTGAGCTCTGCTGACATTAGCAGCTCTTCTGAAGTGATCACTCAACACCTGGTCTCCTACAGAAATATCCAAGAGCTTCAGCAGCAGAATCAACGTCTCTTGGTGGCTCTTCGGGAGCTGGGGGAGGCAAGAGAAAAAGAGGAACAAGAAACAACATCATCTAAGTAGGTCATCTCTTCCTTTTCATTAACTTTGTACTAAGGAGTAACAAGGATTCATTCAAGCATTTTTCAGTTTTTTACTTCTGATTGTTGTTAATTGTGTGCAGCAGCTGTGTAACTCATAAAGGCAAGTTCTTATTAAGCTACAGGATCTTCATATTTCTATTAAAATGGCTTTATAGCTTTATATCTTATAATAGGTTCTGTCATCAAAACCTGAAGTAAAAATAATTATTAGTCTTCTAGTGACTGATTTCACACAACAGAGCTGTTTTCAAAAAGATGAGTTTTTATTCCTGTTAGCTGAACTAAAAACTGCATGTGTGCATATCTAAATCACTACTGTAAAGGCCACAGGTGTGAATTCTGTGTGAAAAGTTTTTAGCCAGACCCTCTGCTCATGCTACTGAAAGTTTTGAAGTTATTCACTTGAAAAGAATTCTGCTGTCCAGGAAAGAGGCCTGCTTTCTTTTTGATCTGCAGATGGCAGCCCAAAGGCCTGTCTCCTAGAAATTTGCAGGATTCTGTCATAGGTTCACAGAATCATTACATTTGGGAAAGATGTCCAGGATCAAGACCAAGTTATGACCCAGATATCACCAGCCCAGAGCACTGAGTGCCATGTCCAGGCCTTCCTTGGACACCTCCAGGGATGGGGACTCCACCACCCCTCTGGGCAGCCCCTTCCAATGCTTAACAACCCCTTCTGTGAAAAAATTCTTCTTGATGTCCAACTGGAACCTCCCTGGCACAGCTCGAGGCCCTTCCCTCTTGTCCTGGCCCTTGTTTCCTGGGAGCAGAGCCTGACCCTCCCAGCTTCCCCCTCCTGTCAGGGAGTTGTACAGAGCCAGAAGGTCCCCCCTGAGCCTCCTTTTCTCCAGGCTGAGCCCCTTTCCCAGCTCCATCAGCTGCTCCTGGTGCTCCAGCCCCTTCCCCAGCTCTGTTCCCTTCCCTGGACATGCTCCAGCCCCTCACTGTCCTTACAGAGGGAGGGGGCCCAGAACACCCAGATGTGCCTCTCTGTGATATTGAAGGCAGCTGTTGTTTCAGGATCTCTGAGCTCCAGAGGCAGCTGGATGAGGCTGTCGGTGAGCTACAGCAGCTGCGGGAGTCACGGCAGCACCAGCTGCAGCTCGTGGAGTCCATCATCCGCCAGCGGGACATGTACCGCATCCTGCTCACCCAGACCACGGGGGCCATCATTCCTCTGCAAGGTACCCAGGCTGCAGGGGCTGTATGATCTGCTCTGGCAAGCAGAACTGTTGCTTTAAAACCCCCTTTACCTTCCTGTAGCTTCAGGTGTGTTACCAGAGGAGATCTGTCTTACATCTACTCCAAAACGTTCGAATTTACCTCAGTCCATGGCAACTCCTGCTCCAGTGTCCATGAGTGAGTCCGTGGAGACTGTGGAGGCCAAGGCTGCTCTTAAGCAGGTACATTTTTCAGTAGACACTGCACAAAGCTATTTCTTTTTACTTGCTTTTGTTAAGCACTTTTGTGTCTGTTCTTTGCTGCAGTTGCAGGAAGTTTTTGAAAACTATAAAAAAGAGAAGGCAGAGAACGACAAACTTCTGAATGAACAGAATGAAAAGCTTCAGGAGCAGGTCACAGACTTGAGGTCACAAAATGCCAAGATATCCACACAGCTGGAATTTGCCTCCAAACGGTAATTCAGCTACATAATAGCATTGCCTTTCATGTTCCCTGGCTATCTGATACTGTTTGAACATTGATACTGTCTATTCTATGTAAGAACATAAAGGAAATAGTGCAGGTGGGATCAAGAGCAGAAGCTGTAGTTGAGTGAGGCAAACTGAAGCATAAAACCATGAAACACCCAGCTGTGTGCATGCCCCTGTTGAGTTGGACAGTGCAATGTGGCAGACCTGCTTTGCTGTGTTCCCTGGAAGGTACGAGATGTTGCAGGATAACGTGGAAGGCTATCGCCGGGAAATCACCTCCCTGCACGAGAGAACCCAGAAACTCACAGCAACCACTCAGAAGCAGGAGCAGATCATTAACACCATGACTCAGGACCTGAGGGGAGCTAATGAAAAACTGGCAGTGGCAGAGGTGAGTAACTGTGTGTGACACTGCAGGATATTCTAAAGTGTCACAAGAGTTTTCCTTATGATTATCCTGAAATGTCCCAAGTGAAGAGTGGAGATGTAAGAACATTCCAAGGTGTTTCAGTTTGCAGGGAAAGCAGAATGTCCAATAGTTCTGTTGTTACTGTTCTTGGCTTAATTCACATGGATTTTAAAATAATACTAAATTTAATGGATGGATTTGGGATTGACAACAAAGTTTTTATTATTTGTTGTCGTAAAGGTGAGAGCAGAAAATTTGAAGAAAGAGAAGGATATCTTGAAGATGTCAGATGTGCGCCTGACTCAGCAACGTGACTCTCTGCTGGTTGAGCAAAGAGGACAGAACTTACTGCTCACCAATTTGAGAACAATTCAGGTATGTGATGCAATTCTTATGCCTAGGTTGGGTCTGTCTGTCAGGCTTTTCAATAAATACCCATGAAAATCAAATAAAAGACTCATGGGATTGGGTCTTGACATGGATTTTTATGTGGTTACAAATCAACACAATATAAAATACTTCAGCAACTTGTTTCAGCAAGTTTGGGATTCTTTTCCTACATTATGATACTCTGTTATTTACCTGGGCAAAGTCCTGAGAATTCTGAGTTGATGAGAAGGATTTTCACAATCAAATGGAAACAAAACACATGAAACAAAGTGAAAGAAAACATTTGTAATGGCAATTTTTATGATAGCAAAATTTAACAGTGCCTGCCATGGTAGTCATTTTTGCTGTTATGTTATATTTACTTTTATACATTTATACAATTTAGTATAATATATATTGATACTTAGAATGTATTTAAGGATGCACATTTTATCATGTGACTGAATTATATTTCTTCAGTAGATCTTTTGGGGGTTTTTAGTCCAGGGCTTTAGACTGCATGGATGATAGATTTCTTCTAATAATATTCGTTGTTTTAACATTATTAATAAAACATTTCAAAGCTAAGTCAAACATTGTAAGTGCTACTTTTCATCATTTTCTGTATCTACCTATTATTTAATTATTCTTGGGGTAGGAGAAGTGTTGTGACAACTTTGTATAAAGTGCTGCAGTAATTCAGAAGAAAATTATTGAGGTGTGTTGTAAGCAAAGTGCATTGTGCTCCTTTCTCAGGGAATACTCGAGAGATCTGAGACAGAAACAAAGCAGAGACTCAATAATCAGATAGAAAAGCTGGAGCGTGAGATATCTCAGCTGAAGAAGAAACTGGAAAGTGAGGTGGAACAAAGACATTCCCTTACCAAGAATCAAGAGGTGAGTGTAAATGTGCTGCACTTGTTTGGAGGAAAATAAAGCCCCAAGTGTTTCTGCCCGAGTGCAACGTGTTCTTCTCCATACCTGACATGTGAAATCATACTTGGCCTCTGTGCCATTTCAGAATAATTGTTAACTGAAGAACCCTGTGCTTGCAGGTTCATATCCTGGACCTAAAGAGGCAGCTGGAGACAGAGACCAACCGTCACATCAACACAAAGGAGCTCCTGAAGAATGCCCAGAAAGAAAGTGCCATGCTGAAGCAGCAGCTGAACAACACTGAGGCCCAGCTCACATCCCAGTCCTCACAAAGGCCTCCAGGAAAAGGTAGAATCTTCCTCTACACTTAATTTCTCTTTATGCTAAGCATTGTCATCTGCAGAAGGGTAAAATTCACGGTCCATAATAATTAGAATTGGGACAACAGTGCACTAAATAATCAACCACTTTGTTCCTGCAATCACATATTCAGACAGATGATAACCACCATGATTTGTTAATGTGAAATTCACATCCAAGCAGTATTTGACAAAGGGGAAAAATAATTCAAAACTTCTTAAAGGATTCCTTTTATTTTTATTTGAAGGCACTTAAGTGTGTTAGCTTATATAGTTTTAAATAGTCAACCACGTTTATTGTAAGCCCTTATTTCTATGAGGACTTACAGCTTTATTTAGGGAAACATTATGAAAGTAATTGCTTTTATTACCATATTATCCTAAGATTCAGTTTTCAAGAGAACAGTGGGTTTAAAACTAAATTAAACTTCAGTTAATTAATGTGTTCTATTACAGCAGGTCAGCCTAGTACAAATGAAGATGTGGATGATCTTTTAAGTCGGCTGAGACAAGCTGAAGAGCAAGTCAATGACCTGAGAGAGAGGCTCAAGACTAGTTCCAGTAATGTGGAGCAGTACAGGGCCATGGTTCTTAGCCTGGAGGAATCCCTCAATAAGGAAAAACAAGTAAGCTGTTAATTACTTATTTTTATTTACTTTAATAGATTTTTAGAACAAAAATTCGATGCTGTTAGCAATTTTCCACATTTTCAATGTTGTTGTTCTAAATTAGATGCTGAGAATACCTATTCTGGCTTTAAATTGTTAATAAAATTACAGTTTTGTATCAGAATAATGGATTTAACTGGATAAAAAATTGATCTCATGATGGATTTTAATGAAGGTGACAGAGGAAGTTCGTACAACAGTTGAAGCACGTCTGAAGGAGTCTTCAGAATATCAGGCACAGCTGGAAAAGAAGTTGATGGAGTCAGAAAAAGAAAAACAAGAACTGCAGGAGGAGAAGCGTAAAGCTGTGGAGAACATGGAGCAGCAGGTATGCACTGACCGCCCTCAAGAGTCCCCAGGAATGGGCTTTCACAAAGCTTCCTCAGCTTCACTTGGGTTTCACGGTGCTGCAGTGCCCTGAACCAGGACTTTTAGAGTGTGCACAGGGTACCTGAATTTGTGAGAGGTTTCCAAACATGAGCAGTACATTGACGTTGTCACTTCAATGGAGTGATGGTGTGTTTAAAGCTGTCACCCTCTGCCTGAACTTTGAGCAGGAAAACATAAGTAACAGTCTTTGTGAGAGGTTTCAGAAGGAAACAAAATTACTGTAACTAGAATTACTGCAGGCCCAACTCTGAAAGGATTACATTTTTACCAGGAAAGATCTCTGTATCTTAATAAGTCAAAATATAGAAAGTATTTGTCTCTTTTAATACTAATTTTAATCTATAAGTAATAAAATAATCACCATTATGAATGACTGTGTTCAGTACTCTGCAAATGCTTTGCCACTTAGTCCTCAGTTTCTTCTTACTTGTTTTTTGTTTTTCTGTCACTGCAGCTTTCAGAACTGAAGAAAAGTCTGTCAGCTGTGCAGTCAGAAGTTCAGGAAGCTCTTCAGAGAGCCAGCACGGCTCTGAATAATGAACAACAGGCCAGGAGGGACTGCCAGGAACAAGTATGTTTGTGGTGTTTGCCTATTTTAGCCAGGGTCAGCAAAATTCCTGTCAGCTTTCAGTTGAACTCGAAAGTCAACTTATTACTCAGGGACTGCTGGAGGCAGGAAAATGTTGGGAGACCACATTCTCTCTTTTGGGAGCAGCTGCTTATTGAATGCAATAGATTTCTGTTTCTAAGGTCTATTTCATTATGTAAAAAGATTCGTTTGGGAATGTAATTAACTGGTTTTAATGAATTGCTGCCTCCATGCCCTGAGAAGGGAGCTGAAATTGCTGCAAACAAGACATTGGGGAAAGTATTTTTCTAACCCGAAAGATAATTGTCATCTTTTACAACTGTGGGGCAGTATGATATTTAGCAGCAGCTGATAAGATTGTCTTGTTACTAACTGTTTTTTAAACGGAATTTACTTTTCTGCAGTGGAGAATTCCAGCAGCATTAAGTGGTGTCAAGGATGTTGAAAACTTTTGGCTATTTAATCCAACCCTAAATGTAGTAGATGGGCATTTCCATGTTTCCTGTGCTTGAGAATAGCAGAGGTTTTGGGCAGTGATTTTATTTTTTCTTTGTAGTCGCTTGATTTTGTCTCTTTGTACGCATCAAACATACAAAATAAGGGTTAGAGAGTTTATTTATTCTGGTTTTGTGCAGGCAATGATGGCTTCTGAAGCTCAGAACAAATATGAGCGGGAATTGATGCTTCATGCTGCTGATGTGGAGGCACTACAGGCCATCAAAGACCAAGTCGCCAAGAACGCAGCGGTGAGGCAGCAGCTGGAGGAGGCTGCTCAGAAAGCAGAGTCTGAGCTCTTAGAATCCAAAGCCTCGTGGGAAGAGAGAGAGAGAATGATCAAGGTGTGATGGGCTTTGTTGTTTCAGTGGTTTTTTTCAGTTAACAGAAATTGAACCACAGAAATCACGGTCAGTGAATGATTTTTCTGTAGGATGAAGCTTCAAAACTTGCATCCCGCTGTGAGGATCTGGAAAAACAAAATCGATTATTGCATGAGCAGCTGGAGAGCATGAGCAATAAGATGGTGACTTCCATGAAAGAAGCCATCCCAACTGCAGCAAATGTTTCTCTTAGTGAGGAAGGCAAATCCCAGGAGCAAATCTTGGAAATTCTTAGGTAACCTTAGCTCTGGGTTCCTTCTCCTGGGAGTTATAAATTAGATTTGAACTTAAATAGCTCTGTATTACTTTATACTTGAAGGATAATGTTAAAAATTCAAGTGATTTTTTGCTGGTGGGAGATGGTTGTACTACATGAGAACATTTTCCTGGTGTGATGTGCTGTTGAACTCCTTCCTGCAGGTTTATCCGTCGGGAGAAGGAGATTGCGGAGACAAGGTTTGAGGTGGCGCAGGTGGAGAGCCTGCGGTACCGCCAGAGAGTGGAGCACCTGGAGAGGGAGCTCCAGGAGCTGCAGGATAGCCTAAATGCTGAGAGGGAGAAGGTGCAGGTATGGCTGGGGGTTAATGCTTATGATTTCAATGAATACAGGGCTGTTCTGGGGCTGCCTGTGCCCAAAAACGGATTTTTGAAAGAATTTGTTTGGTTTTCTTTTTGACTGAGATTGCTTATAACCAAGTGGAGTATCTCGTTCTGACTGTTGTGAGAGAGTGGCAATTCCAAAATCTCACCATTAGTGAAAATAAAGATAATTTATCTTTTTATTCCCCATCTCCTGCTTCCCATTGTCTTGAATTTACATGTGAGATAATGAATGCCATGATGGCTTTCCAAGGTGGTGTTATACCAGATCCAGGTGGATTATATGTGCAACAAAACAAATGACTGAGTTGATTCTCCACACAGGTAACAGCAAAAACCATTGCACAGCATGAAGAATTAATGAAGAAAACTGAGACCATGAACATTCTCATAGAAACCAACAAGATGTTAAGGGAGGAGAAGGAGAGGCTGGAGCAAGAGCTGCAGCAGATACAAGCAAAGGTTAGTACCAAGCTTCACATAAACCTTTCAGATATTCAGTGCGTGAGTTAAATGTCGGGATATACCATTGCTAATTACAGTAAATACATGATTTACATTATAATTTTTCCTTGAATTCATACACTAATGAGGAAACTTTCCATTTCAAATTTTAAAATACATCGGTCCTTCTACATCATCGGAAAGCTTGAAGTTGAGTTCCATTTAGATGAACCTGAGAGTCAGTGTTTGTTCTTGGCTAGAGGTATACCAGGAAAAAGGGTATTATCAGCAAATAAATTTAAAATGGCACAAGAATATACATAAAACAGACCACAATTTTATTTAGAGTTTAAAAGGAAGATACTGTTGATTTTAATGGAATCCAGTGCATTGGATTTTAACATTAATAATCTCTCCTGTACCAAAGTACAGAGTGAGCATCTAAGATTGGGAAGTTGCACCAATGTTTTTTTTTCTCTGTAGGATTATCCTCTGCTGTTGTCTTTGTCCTTTTCTCTTCCTCCATCTGGCCACTGGAAGGCAGAGAGTTAGGAAGGGAGCTCTATCATGACGTTTTCTTGAGGGATTCCTTCGGTCTCCTGAGATGCAGAGTGTAATCCTTACTGTGCTTTTTCAGGTACGCAAGCTCGAGGCAGACATCCTGCCCCTGCAGGAGTCGAATGCTGAGCTCAGTGAGAAGAGTGGGATGCTGCAGGCAGAGAAAAAGCTCTTGGAAGAGGATGTTAAACGCTGGAAAGCCCGCACTCAGGTGGGGAAATACTTCCTTTCAAAGAACATGATGGAAAAAAAGGCCCACCAGTCAAACAACTAAAAAAAGTGCTAAATTTTCTTACGAAGAATAAATCTAAGAAATATGTTTGAATTATAAAGCATTGTTCACACAGCTTCAAAACTGGCTATTCCATATCAAAACGCAAAAGCCGTGGCTCTAATTCAAAGAGATTTTCTGGCTATAACTGTGTAAATATTTTACAAAAGTGCCCCTGTTTTCTTCCCCTTTCAGCACTTACTGAGCCAGCAGAAGGATACTGATCTCGAAGAGTATCGAAAGCTGCTCTCTGAGAAGGAGGCAAATGCCAAGCGTGTCCAACAGATGAGTGAAGAAACAGGCAGGCTTAAAGCAGAAGTTGCCAGGTGTGGTATTGGTCAATTTGTAAAAGTTTTGTGCAAAGCAAAATATTCTAATTATAGCTGTATCTGGAAATGTAGTTTCTTAAGTGTCTCCATGTAACTGTGAAACTTGTGGTATTCTTTCTGTGGCTTGATGACAAGCAGGTAAGGTGAAGTGAGAGTTGTTCTGCAAGTTATTAGCTGAACTTATTCCAAAGGAATATATTGTAGAATAATTTCTATTCTATATTCCAAATTTCTAGAAAACTCAGTCCACTACAGATAATAATACACATAATGCCTGTGATGTTACACAAATGGGGGATATTGAAATGTATATATGTTTTCAAGCATCTCATTTGCATGTCCCTCTGATCTCTTTTCATTTAGAACTAATGCATCCTTGACTGCAAGCCAGAATCTTGTTCAGAGCCTGAAGGATGAAGTAACTAAAATAAGAACAGAAAAGGACACTTTGCAGAAAGAACTGGATGCTAAAGTGGCTGACATACAAGAAAAAGTGAAAACTATAACACAGGTCAAGAAAATAGGTCGCAGGTACAAGACTCAGTATGAGGAGCTGAAAGCACAGCATGATAAGGTAGATAGAACTGAAATGGAGCATTCCTTAGAGTTCCTGGGGTTTGCCCAAAACTTCTAAACTGATCACTTGGCACACAAAAGCATCTTGTGAAAGCAATGACATTGTGATCAGATAGTCCCCTTCAGCCTTGTACCCCTTGATGCTTTTCAGATGGTTTCTGAAGCGTCAACTCTACCTTTGGCAGAACCACAAGAAGACCAAGTTTCTGCCCAGGAAGTACAAGAGCTGAAAGACACTCTCAGTCAGGCTGAAGTGAAGACAAAGAATTTGGAGACTCAGGTTGAAAGCTTACAAAAGGTAAGAACAGTGAGTAATTTCGGAGTACTGTTCTCCACCGCATTCTAAGTGTGTAACAGTGAAGAATGGGAGGGTGTTCTAATGTGCATCACAGAAATATGGGAAGTGACCAATTGTGCCTCTGCTTTCTTGGGAAAGAGGGATCTTTCCTCGTGTAAATCCTGTGTCTAGTGCGTCTCACATTATTTCCTGGAATAAGCGGGAAAGAGAATGCTTGCATTCAGAGAGGACTGAACTGTTATTGATAAGAAGCCTTTTAACCTTAATCCACTGGTCAGCTAATACCAGCTCCTTGGAACTTGGGCCCTATGTCTGTCAAAGTAGTTGGTTGTGGCCAGCAGTTGCAATCTTTCTCTCTTCCTAGACAATAACAGAAAAGGAAACTGAAGTTAGAAATCTCCAGGAGCAGATAATGCAGCTACAGGCAGAACTGGCCCGTTTCCATCAAGATCTACAAGAGAAGACTACGCAGGAAGAACAGCTCAGGCAACAGATCACTGAGAAGGAAGAGAAAACAAGGAAGACCTTACTTGCAGCCAAGCAGAAAATTGCACAGTTAGCTGGTATTGTAATTCTTTTTTTCTGTCCTTAGAAATTTTCAATTATTTCTATGGAAAAACCTTTAGACAGGATGCTTGAAAAATATGGCCTGCTTCATATTTTACTGAAAGTGTTTTGTAGACTAAATGCTACAGGGATTGTTCTAAAGTTTAAAATCCAGTTCCTCCAGGGGATGATATAAGTAGCTGCACACTGGATGTAGAAAAAGTTTAGCTTACTTTTGGCCAGTCAGCATGATAACCCTCATTTTTGATCCTTCTGTTGATACGAACAGATTGGCCCTACTAACAGCTCAGGTTAATTCTCCCCTTCCCTAAATGTACAAGCGCAAAACACATTGTCTCCTCTGGTTTTAAACATCACTGAGAGGAATGATGGTGTAAGAGCTTGCTGAAAACATCTTGTTCTTTTGGGACTACTTCTTTAAGTTTTTTTTAATCTATATTTATTGCATATTTTTCTATATTTAGTTTCTTTTTATTTAATTGCAATTAAAAAGAAAAACGGCTGTATTGCCTCCCAGATTTCCTTTTATAGCTTAACATTTTTAGGATTTCAGAATACTTCAGTGATCTGGTAAAACACTCCAGTGTTCAGTGTGCAGTTTCAGCACACAGGAAAGGCTGGACCCTTTCCTGTTCCACCAGGTACAAAAGAGCAGCTCACAAAGGAAAATGAGGAGTGGAAGCAGAAGAGCAGCTCCCTGGAGGAGCAGAAGACGGAGCTGGAGGTGCGGATGAGCGCCCTGAAGTCCCAGTATGAGGGGCGGATCTGCCGCCTGGAGAGGGAGCTCCGGGAGCAGCAGGAGCGGCACCACGAGCAGCGGGATGAGCCCCCAGAGTCCACAAACAAGGTACAAAATGTACACAATCCTGCCAGGCAGCCCTGGGACAGCAGCCAGGCCACCACTGCCCAGCCTGGACTCAGGTGCCACCATGCCCTGCTCTTGGAAATACACAGGTTAGCTTCAGTAAGGGTTCAGAACTTAATTTAAATCTCCTGCCCTAATCAGAATTCCCAGTGCCAACAAGCAGGCGGTTCTGCCATTCACTGTGAATCAGCCAATGAACTCTGTGCTCTATTTTTGTATTTTACTCATTCATTCAGTATAATGGGTTCATGTCTCAAAGCTTCAGAAAATACCCAAGCAGTTACCAAATTGTTTTCCAGCCTTGTAATGGCTGACATGATTTGGTTTGAGGAATTTGCCGTAATTATAGTCTGCCCAGGTAAATACCCAACAAGCATTTCTCTCACAGACTTGTAAGCAGAGTGCTGAAGTGTTTTCCATGTTGTCTGCTCTGCTTCATGTGTACATGACATCATGTTTCTGGTTTTTTATCTAATAGGTCCCAGAACAGCAGAGGCAAATCTCACTCAAGTCTACTCCAGCTTCAGGTGAAAGAGGAATGTGAGTTCAAGGGATTTGCAGAGTTTCTGTGGTTGATATTTCTTGGCTTTATCATTATATAGTTGCTCCTCTTTTTAGCAAACCACTGGCTTTTCATAATTTTTCTTAAACATCTGCAAAGATACTGATAGACATAATACATTCCTCCCGTTTTCTCAGCTACATCTAATCAATAGGGCTTTTTAGCTGTAAACTCTCATAATAACTACCAGGACCATGGTATCTGGGAAACATGGAAGATTATTTAAAAAATGTTTTCAGACTTCAAGGTTTTTGAAGTTGTATAATTTTGATTGTTAACTTTAAGCTTTTTGGTTTTGGGAAGGATCTTCCTTGTGCAAGAATGAGAAATGGACTGAGCAGATAATTCTAATGACAGATAAAATAGTCATTTGCCTAAGCTCTGAAATTGGAAATATTGCTATACGACTCATCTGGGATAAGAAACTTCCTCTCAGCTGTTATAAATGCATCCTTTAGACAGCAAGACTTTCAGAAATGTCTCCTAAAATTTGGCTGCCCCTTGTCTCAGCCAAGAGATGACATTGCTCTGTATTGAGTGAATCAGTTTTGATGTAAGATATGTTACTCACTGTAATAAAGTCCCAGCACAGCCAACAGTACAAACACTTTGATCTGTTACTAGATTCCCGGTTGATTACCGTGGAAGAAACCTGTCAGTTCTGCAAGCTGGATAAAATGCTATTGATGGCATAGTGTGTCTCTCTTCTTTCAACTATGAAAAAGTTTGGAAGACAATTCTTTATGCTGTTGTCAGGCTTTTAAATTTAAAAGCTTTATAAAATAGTGTTTCTGGCTATGAGAATATATTTGTTAGTTGTTTTTAAAATCTGCTTTCTGTACCATGATGAAACCAATCTCCTGTTTTTCAGTGCCAGCACTTCAGATCCCCCAACAGCAAACATTAAACCAACTCCTGTTGTGTCAACTCCCAGTAAAGTGACTGCTGCTGCAATAGCTGGGAATAAGTCTACTCCAAGAGCCAGCATCCGTCCAATGGTGACTCCTGCCACAGTCACCAATCCCACCACTACCCCCACAGCCACAGTTATGCCAACAACACAGGTGGAGACTCAGGAAGGTGAGCTTTTTTATGTAGTATAAGAATCCTCAGTACTCAGAAGTGCTACCTTTGCCTTGAAATGTTGGTGGCAGTCAGTTTGGAAGGGCCTCAGACAGTGTCATTGTCCCTGCATCTCTTGGAGTGTTGCACTTCCATGAGCATTCTACTTGCAGCGAAGTTCATGGTTCCTCAGCTGGAGATGTGCGTATCGTTAATTCATCTGCAGAACACTGAATGTGCTTGTTCAGGGCATCCTGAGAGGGAGAATGTGAGCTGTGCTGGATGAATGAAGACCCTGACTGTACTGCTGTTTGCCTTCCAGCCATGCAGTCGGAAGGACCTGTGGAGCACGTCCCGGTGTTTGGGAGCACCAGTGGCTCCGTGCGCTCCACCAGCCCCAACGTGCAGACATCCCTGCCCCAGCCCATCCTGACTGTGCAGCAGCAGACACAGGCCACTGCCTTTGTGCAGCCCACCCAGCAAAGCCACGCTCAGATCGAGCCTGCAGCTCAGGAGCCAGCCCCTGCCATCGTGGAGGTGGTGCAGAGCTCCCAGATAGAGAGGCCCTCCACCTCCACAGCTGTGTTTGGCACAGGTTGGTGTCATTTTGTAGGCCTGCCTTGCTCAATCGTTCCTTGTAACTAGCTCCAGTTGGACCCTTGGCCAGTCAGGCCTCACTTCTGTTCCAGCCTTTTTCCGCTCTCTTAGTTTACTGCACATTTTAAGAACTTCTGAAGTTAGGCTTTTTTCCTGAGTTGTCAGAAATGGTGCCTCTGAAATGCTGTTGGCACTACATTCCTTAAAGTAGAAAGAAAATAAAATTTTGTGTTTGTTTTTTTCAGAGCAGCTTTGGAGTTTAATGCATTAAACCTTGCTGGCTCTGTTTCCATGGCACTATGAGCAAGGTTAATTTTAGGAGCCACGAGTAAGCTTCTTAAGCTTGAATTAAAAATATAGGAAGTACTATAAAACAACTTCCTACAATACACTGTTGCACATCTGTTTGTCCTACACAGTGTAAATAGAACATTTGTTCCCCCAAAAAAACATTTCTGCAAACTGTTGGGGTTCTCTTTTTCCAGCTGATATTCTGTTAAAAATTTTGGGTGTACTTGTCCAAAGCAAAGATGTTGGAAGAAATATTTGGGTTGTACCTTGAGGCTTATATTTAGGGTCAGTTAGGTTGTGAATGAAGGCCTGAGAGCTTAAGACTTGTAACTAAAGGGGTTGATGTTTTCCTGGTCTAGGAAACAGCTCAGTGCAGTTCTGATTGTTTGTTGTCATTCAGTGCAGAAATGGACATGATCTTCAGAGGAAAATACCAAAGCTTTTGATTTCTGCTTTTTACATGTGTTGTTCGGAAAATAACTGAGAGGTCTTTGAAGTTTCAGCTACCCCCAGTTCGTCACTGTCTAAACGCTCCCGAGAGGAAGAGGAGGACAACACTGTGGAGAACTCGGACCAGATCACTGAGGAAACAGTGGATGCACCTACTTCAAAGAAACTGAGAATCATGCAGAGAGTTGGGCCTGAGGTTTGCACAAACATAAAGTGCTACTACTTAATCTGTCCCTTTGTAGAATTTGAATGGGAAGAAAAAAATGTGTTGCTTCAGAGCAAATCAGTGAATTCTTAATTGACTTTTTAATCTATTGGGGAGGAAACAATTATATTTGGGTATCTAAAAAGGCAGAGGTTAAACCAGTTTGAATGATGTAGATCTTAACCTGTAGGATGGAACAGAGAGGGCCATATCCTAGGATTGAGGAGGAAGAAGTTGAAACTTCTTTCAGTGTGGTTTGGAAGGTCTCTATCTACAGTAATTCTGGACAAAAATACAGGGTATTTAGGAGATGGGAAGCAAAGATGAGTTGCTGGAAAAGCCTATAGAAGATGCATGTGAATTTTGGTGTGAGAGATTTGGGATGTGCTGTGAAAAAAGGATGGAATTGAGACAGAGCCTCACAGTGTTAAGGAAGCCAAGATATTTTATTAACTCTGTGCCAGAGAAATGTTCATAAGAGAAAAAGGGTAGGATTTTGTAAGAACATTATCTCTTAAGGATCTAGGAGGTTGGAGGTAGAATGAGAAACTTTGCTGATTTGTTTTTGGTCCTGAAAACATTGAGATATGCTGGGGTCCAGT
Source organism: Rhabdornis inornatus (assembly GCA_013397075.1). Taxonomy (NCBI): domain Eukaryota; kingdom Metazoa; phylum Chordata; class Aves; order Passeriformes; family Rhabdornithidae; genus Rhabdornis; species Rhabdornis inornatus. The sequence goes on from VWZS01005101.1 coordinate 121,588, forward strand.
GCGCTGGGGAAGTTATGTTTCTCCAGGGCAGGGAAGTGAGATTTTTGATAAAAGCATTGCTAAGGAAGCAGGAGAAAATGTTGCCCATAATTGTTGTGGGAAAAGATAATTTTAATTAAGAAGTAAAAAAAGTCCCAAACATGTTTAGGGCTAATGATGTGTTTTAAATGAGAAAAATGTTTGTTCTTCCAGGAGGAAGTGACAGCAGAAGAGAGCACTGATGGAGAGGTGGAGGCACAAACATACAATCAAGACTCACAAGACTCCATTGGAGAAGTAAGCATATTTGAAAAGCAAAAATCTTCAGCAGATATAGCTATCTGTCCCCCAAACTCTCAGTTTATTTAGAAGTGAAATCTCAAATGTAATCCTGCAGGTTTCCCGTAGAAATCATTTTAAATGTTTTAAAGTTTAGACTTGAACTGTTTAGTCACTGACAGTCATCTGTCACATTCTCTTTTGTCCTCTCCTCAGGTCAGTTTTTAATGAACAGCAATAACTTTAGGCATCAGAGCCTGATTCTCTTGCTGTTGTATATGGTGTGTTGAATTTTGTCTGTTCCAGTGATTGCCTTTGGTCTTTGGCAGGGTGTGACACAGGGGGAGTACGTGGCCATGGAGGACAGCGAGGAGACTTCCCAGTCTATCCCAATAGATCTCGGATCCCTTCAGTCAGACCAACAGAACACTTCATCTCAGGATGGCCAGTCCAAGAGAGATGATGTAATTGTAATTGATAGTGATGATGAAGATGATGATGATGAAGAAAATGAAGGGGAGCAGGAAGTATGTATATCATGGAGTTCCTTTATGGTTTTGACTTTCATCAGACGTAAAACTCACCAGTCAGGACTAATATAATCAAAATACTTTTGACTGAATAAGTGATCTGTATTTATTTTGTCTGAACTTGTGTTTTAAAGCTACCTGCTAATTCACCTTGAATTTTTCTTTTATCTTCCTTTATCTGAACCCTCAGGCTTTTCCACCTTCTTTTCTATCCTTGTCCTGTAGAAGAGGGAGAGTGTGGGTGGGTGTTGATCTGTGCACCACATGCAGCCTATTCCACTCCCCTTTCTGAATTTCCCTAAGGCTCTGTTACTGTCTCATCACAGGATTATGATGATGAGGAAGAGGAGGATGAGGATGATGATGAAGACACAGGGATGGGGGATGAAGGTGATGACAGCAATGAAGGAACTGGTAGTGCTGATGGCAATGATGGATATGAAGCAGATGATGCTGAGGTGAGATTTGTACCTTTCTTTTATAACCTGTTAAATTTCTTGCAACAAATCGGTGCTGTAATGCACAGATGTGAATGCTTGGAAGATAAAATCTCGGTATGAATTCATCCCCAAAAGTTGAGACTGATACTGGGTGATGGTAATTTCTTATAACTGGTGTTTTCATAAGAAAAACAACTTGGAATGTTTAAAAGTGCTGAATGAAAATACAGAGTACGGGAGCCAACAGCAAATACCGTAGCTGCAAAGCTGGTGAGGCTTTTGAAGAGCTGGATATTTCAATGTAGCCAGTGGTGGTGGCTGTATTGTTCCTGTTTGTGTATGCACAAGTGCTCAAAACTTCTGAAATCTCATACAGTTCAATATATTTACCTAATGCTGTAGATACTTATAGAAGTCTTATAATATTGTCATATATTTGACTTTGTTTACTTTCTGAATGCTTTTGTATTGCTTTTATATTCTCTTTACAACCTATAATTTGTTTAGTCATATTCTGTTTATGTGGGATTTTAGGGTGCTGATGGTACAGATCCTGGAACAGAGACTGAAGAGAGCATGGGAGGAGCTGAAAGCAACCAGAGGGCAGCAGATTCCCAAAACAGTGGTACAGTTATTCCATGTTTCTTCACAGTCTGTGTATGTAGGGGGAGAATGCAGAAGCTTTTTTCCATGTGTTAAAATCTACACTTAAAAGTAAAAATTTAAGTGAAATACTAAAGGCCATTTCGATGTGCAGTGTGGATTCTTTGAAATTCTAAATCAGCACCTGAATAATTAATACTTTGTTTCAGTGCTCTGTTGTAGCTGGCACAAGTCCTCTTTAAGTGCTTTTTGAATAACAATACTGGGCTGTAGGCAGGCTTGCAAGGGAAAAATGTGTTAATGTGTGGCAGAATTGGAGGATTTGCCTTCATGTTTTCAACTTGGTTCCTAGGGATTTCCCCCTGTGTATTTGTGTTGTAGGAGAAGGGAGCACGAGTGCTGCAGAGTCCACGTTTCCCCACGAGAGCCTGAGGGAGCAGCAGCCATCATCAGCATCGGAGCGCCAGGGCCCACGGCCCCCGCAGTCCCCGCGGCGGCCACCGCACCCTCTGCCCCCACGGCTCACCATCCACGCCCCTCCCCAGGAGCTGGGGCCCCCGGTGCAGGTACAAACCAGCTCCAGCACCGCAGAGGACTTGGGAAAACATTGCTGTATGATTTCTTACGAACCAAATCCATTGGGAAAAATGTTGCCAGTTGTTCAGCATCATAGAAATGGTAGCTGAGCAAAGCAATTCAGTGTATGTCATCCTGCAGATGGTGGCTGGACAGGGAATATACAAATCCATCCCCAGTGCATTACTGCTTTTTATCTTGGAATTTTTATTATATTATTCCAATGCTATGAGAGTCAGTGGCTGATGATATTTCCACTCAAAAAACTTTTCCTGGCTAGGTTGTAGCTCAGATTGGAAGGGTTTTTATCTGTCTTTGCCCCAGTGTAGATGGGGCAAAGGAATGTTGCCATTTATTTTCCAAGTTAAGCCTTTCACAGTCAGTACCTGACCCATGATTATGCTTTCATGAAGACCTTTGATTTTGTAAATTAAAACATCAATTTGTAGATTTTGTAAATTAAAACATCACAGCAGGAATTCATCAAAAATATCCTGACTGAAATGATCCTTTACCATTAACTTGTGCTGAGGCTTGGGATCACAATATTTTTGTTTGCAAGTTTTCTGTATTCAGTAGAGATTTGAGTAAAATATTACTGTCACTTGCCCAGTGACAGTAATTGACACATTGTCCCCCAGAGAGTACTGGGGCACTGAACAGGCTTCCCAGGGAATGGGTACAGCCCCAAGGCTGCTAGAGTGTTTGGGCAATGCTCTCAGGCTCTTCCTGGATTTCTTGGGCCTGTCCTTCATGCAGGGGTTGGACTTGATGATCCTGGTAGGTCCCTTCCAGCTCAGGATATTCTGTGATTCCATGATGATTCCAATAGTTACTCATTTAGCTGCTGTCCTTGGCTCTGACTGAACACTTGTATGTTGTTAGAATTCCAGGGCCACATTCACACAACTTCCCTCTTTTCTTTCCGTTAAAGAGAATCCAGATGACTCGAAGACAGTCAGTGGGGCGAGGACTTCAGCTGACCCCTGGGATAGGTGGAATGGTGAGTGTATCAGAATTTACTACTAAAGACCTGCTTTGAGGGAGCATTCCTAACTCTTGGGGTTTATTCTGGTTTTTAAAGAAGCCCAGCTGCTGACTTCAATGAGGGATGGTTTCTGTAGTCTTGCAGAAAATATCCTACCCCTGTTAATTCCTGTATTAATGGAAGGCAAAGACTAGAAAACTCCAGGAAACAAAAGGTTTCAAAAGAGGCTCAACTGGTTTTGTCTAAGGTGATTTTATTTACTTGTTTTTAGAGTCAGTCAAAGTGGCTGTGTTGCTGGAAAAAAATAATTTTAAGTTCAGCCTCATCCTAAGGAACAAGGCTAATTTATGCAGTCTCCATCAGCTAATTTTGAACCCTTTATTCAGCTGTATTTGGCAAAACAAATGCAGGTTCAGTGAGAGGAAAGAGAGAGACTGACTGATTAAACTACCTTTTGTGAGATCAAAGGCATCAGCTTTAGATGTCTGAAATTAAACAAGAATTTTGTTAGAGCTAAATCAGTCTTTGTTTTGCTGGACTATGTGGAAAAATCAACCTTTAACTCAGCTGGTAAAAACTGGAAATACATTGTAGGCTCTCATATCAGTCTCTTTTTTTCCAGCAGCAGCACTTCTTTGATGATGAGGACAGAACAGTTCCAAGCACACCAACTCTTGTAGTTCCACATCGTACAGATGGATTTGCAGAAGCCATTCAGTAAGTAAATGTGAAAAGGAAAAGGGAATAAAAGGCTTTTCTCTGTTGTTTATTCTACTTTTCAGTGAAATGAAATTAAATTTAAATTAAATAAACTTGTGATTGGAGTAACATGCTAGGTAGTAGGATAGATAATTGCATGTGCAGATAAGTAACTGTTGTTTGAATTGTGTGTCATATAACTGATCAGCAAGTTGGGAAGTAAATATTCTCCAATGTATTGTAACCTGTTGCTTTAAGAAGAAATTAAACAAAAAAAGTTCTATCCAAATTCCTCCCTTGTTCTTCCTCCTTCCCCATTAATATTGCCAATGAAAGTAGGAAAAGTTACCTCCATTTTTGCTTTTGGGATTTTCTGGACATGTCCAGCAATCCACTTAAAATTGTGAGAGTTTATAGAATGGATAAGTAAAGAATATTCTCTTCAGGACTGTTGTATTGATTTTGAATGCATTCCTAATAATTTGAGAAGCTAATTGCTGTTTATTTAGCAGTAGTTCACTGATGTTTATGGTCAGCATTAGCTCATTTTGTCTCATGCATGATTTGTTCTCTTGGTCAGAAAGTTCTTCCCGCCTGCCCCAATCTTTGGGGAGATTTCAGAATTCCTTAAGTCTGTATTTTGCCAGTTCCCCCCAGGTAGCTGGAGTTCCTCGGTTCAGATTTGGGCCCCCTGAAGATATGCCACAAACCAGCTCCAGTCACTCTGATCTTGGGCAGCTGGCATCACAAGGAGGTAAAGTTCTCTTTTCTATGGGTCTTTGAGTGAAAAAGAGAATTCAGTCAACAAATTGTTGAAGTGTGGAAACCTGCAACTCTTAAATAATTGTCAGCAGAAAGAGAATAACGAAGTGAGAAGGTGTTCTCTTCAAGCTGCTACATTTCTAGTTGTGTTAGGGTTTTTAAATTGAATGAAATATTGAGGGAGTGGTTTTTAACTTCAATTTTACTATTGGTTGTAGCTTCCCTGTAGTGAAACAATAGGGGAAAACAGCAAATGCAAAGAAATCTTTGGGATATATCCTTTTCTGCTCAGAGATGACCAGGCTGTTGTGTTTTTTGTTGGTCTGAATCTGTCCCTTTCCCTGGCATCCCTGTTGGCATGGAACACAAGCTGTTCTCTGAAGAAAACTCAGAGCAAAACAATGGCGTGAGGCAAGGAGGAAAATTTAAAAAACAAGCAGTAATATTTTGATCAAAGTTTTACTTTCCAGTAAATTATGATCAGCTCTGACAGTAAGTCAAAACAAAATAACAAAAATCTGCTTAAATACAAGTGACTGGATTTTATCAAGTATCCAGAGGGAAGACATCAGTTAATCATTTTTTAAGCCATTTATTTGGATAGATTGTCACTGAAACTTTGTGTTGCAGGTTTAGGGATGTATGAAACCCCACTATTCCTTGCCCACGAGGAGGAATCAGGGGGTCGTAGTGTCCCCACAACACCGTTACAAGTGGCAGCACCGGGTAAGTGGCAGAGGTTTGCAGAACGAAGCAGGGAATGATTCTGCATGGTTGGTGCAGTGCTGCCGCTCCTCAGGAGTGCCTGCCAGCCTCTCTCTGAGCTGCCCATGCTGTCACAGGGCTCTGTGGGCAGGGCCTGAGGGTGTCTGTGCTCCCTAGTGACCGTGTTCACGGAGAGTGCCTCAGCCGATGCCTCGGAGCACGCGTCCCAGTCCGTGCCCATGGTCACCACCTCCACCGGCAGCCTGTCCACCACCACCGAGCCCGGCGCCGGTGATGACGCCGACGAGGTCTTCGCAGAGGCAGAGTCTGAAGGGTAAAGCACCACTGCTTCGGTTCACTAGCACTTCTGACACGTCCATTGTCACCCAGGGGCAGCTCAGACAGCGTTTTGTAATGCTATGAAGCAGGACAGTCTTGACTCTTCACCCAAAACCAATGGTTTTCTGCTGATCTTCTTAGGATTTAACAAAATTAATATAAAAGTCACCAAGAAAACAATTGCTTTTTTAAGAATGCAGAGGACTCTGCAGTAGTCAAATACTGATGTTAAAGGCCCAGGTTGAAGGATCCGTTTGTAGGATAAAGACTAAGGCATTCCTGTGTAACACAGAAAATCACTTCTCATGCAAAACACACACATATGATTAAGTCACCCAGTTAAGACAGAACATGTACAAAAGATGAAGCATGGGGCTGGAACAAGCAATTCTTACTAAATTTTGTAGAAAAATGATTTTGTCTTTTGCTTTAAAACTGCAACTTTTAATATTTATAATAATTGCTATATTTTGTATTATGATGAAGTTAAGATCTAAAAGGGTACAGTTTATCACTTTATGCTATATTTTACTTTTGATTTTCACTGAATCTTTGGGTTCCAAGACAGGGGTTTTTTTCCAGACCATTTTGAAGCTATGCAAATACATGGTTCTCCTCCCCCTCCTTCCCTTCTAGCATTACTTCAGAAGCAGGTCTAGAAATCGATAGCCAGCAAGAAGAAGAATCTGTTCAAGCATCTGATGAGTCAGATCTTCCTTCAACTAGTCAAGATCCTCCTTCAAGTTCATCTGCAGGTACAGGTTAATTCCAAAAACAGTTCGTACCTTTTCATTAAGAGTAGGAGTTCCTTTTTCCAGCATCATGGCTGGTAGCCAGGATACACAAAATAAGATAAAACTCTTAGAATCACAGACTTATAGAACGGTTTGGGGTAGAAAGGATCTTAAAGCCCATCCAGTCCCACCCCTGCCATGTGCAGGGACACCTTCCACTAGCCCAGGTTCTTTCAAGCTTTGTCCAGCCTGGCCTTGGACACTTCCAAGGATCCAGGGGCAGCCACAGCTTCTCTGGGTGCCCTGTGCCAGGGCCTCCCCACCATCACAGCAATTCTTTCCCAGTACCCCATCTGACCCTGCCCTCTGGCAGTGGGAAGCCATTACCCCTTGTCCTGTCCTTGCAGGCCATTGTCCCAAGTCCCTCTCCAGCTCTCTTGGAGCCCCTTTAATCACTGGAGGGGGCTCTAAGGTCTACCCGGATTATCTTAGAGCAAGATCATATTTTGATGCTTATAAATTCTTTGATACTTTGGCAAATCATTTTTCCTTGGACCACAGTAACTGGAGTAAGCCAAATAAGAATAACACTTCAGGGAGCAAATGTTACAGATACTTTGGTGATTTATCCACTGGCATATTTGATATCAGCTTTAAAAATATTTTAAATTGTGAAACAACAATAAGTTAATCTCTGAGTTATCAGTTAATCCCCTTGTATAGATAGCAAAAGAAGTCCGAGACTTACTTGTTCTGAAGCTTTTATTTATATTAGAGGAGAGTTGAATTAAATAAGGAGGCACCTTCATCATTCTAAAGTAAAGAAAGAGCATAACATGTATCAAAACACGTAAAGATGAAGAGTGAGAACCTGGCAGGCACAGTCACCCTTTCTGCACTGCCTCCACAGATACGAGCAGCACTCAGCCCAAGTCCCTGCGCCGTGTCCGGCTGCAGCCCCCGACACTGAGGACAGGCGTGCGTGGCCGGCAGTTCAACAGGCAGAGGGGTAAGTGCTGCTGGCTGCTCCAAACACAGCTCTAACCCTTTCCTCCTGTGGGCACCACGTCTGAAGTTTTACAGGCTGGCCTTGCTGGCAGACAGGGAGTGACAGAGCTGCCCCACCCTTGAGTTTGGTGTGTGACTGTAAGAGCTCTAGTTCAAGTTTAGTGTGTTAGGCTGAGAAGGTTTCAGACAGGCAGTCTTCCTTCTACAGTGGCACCTGGCTCTTAGCAGTAGAGAGAAAGTAAAGAGGATTAGATGTTACTCTTCAAAGTTTCAAAAGAAGGTTTCAAAACTCCTGTTAGGGTAGCAGTTTACAAACTTCTGGTTTTAGCATTAGAGCAATTTCCATTTGGTACATTAAGGGTTCCAGTTATATCAATGTGTACTCATTGAAAAAAAGCTTTATTGGAAGTGTTACAGGTTTTTCAGTGCAACAGAGTTAAACCATGACAAGAAATTATTTTTGCGACTTCTGTATTTTGCAACTTCTGCAACTTAGATGGATTTTATTCTGTTTTGCATTATTTTAACATTGTAGAAGACTCAATATTAGCATTGAAATATAGATTAGCTGGTATTTTAAGGGGAAAAAGGGAGGTGGGACTACGATAGATTTTCTTCCATCTGTTACCACTTTTTTAATAACAAAAAGAAAGGGCTAACTGATTTTAGGTGTGGTAAGAATACTCTGCTCATTGGTTTGGCTCAGGATCACAAGTCACCCCCAGCCTTTTGCATGACACAGATGACATGTAGGTGTGTCACTAGGCTTTAGCAGAGAGAGGGGATCTTGAATTGTATCAGAAAGGAACCACTCCACTGCCCTGACAATTGCTTAGGGCAGGATGAAGTATCACCTGTGCAATGGTTGATAAAAAGGGTAAGGAGGGTTTATACTAATGCACTTGTTTTCTTTCCCTGCATAGGTGTAACTCATGCCATGGGAGGCAGAGGAGGCCTGAACAGAGGAAACATTAGTTAAATGAAATGTAAAGTATTTCCAGCTGTGTATACAAAGTGCCAGTTTGCCTGTGGTTGCTTAGTGTAATGAAGCCAGAGCTTGAAGCAGCATTTCATACTTAGAGTTGTGTGCACACATTTCAGTGTCTTTTATTAATAAAATTAGAAAAAAAGTTGACATTCAAATGGCGTCTTGTTTTAAACTTCTCTGCTGTGCATCACTTGCTGGGACAGTTGTACCAGTCTTTGGATACAGTCTTTCCTGTGAGAGCAGTAACAGGTCGTGCTATTCTTTTGCCAATATCCAAACTATAGTACCGATCTGAAAGGAAGAGAAGTCAGGATTAAATTCCAGAAACTACATTTACTACATAGGAAGAATTCACAAATTCAAGACTGCATTTTAATGTCACTTAGGACTGAATAACAGATTTTCCATTCCATGTGCATATAGGGAGCTGAGAGGCTCCAACAATAAATTTCTGTCTTCAGCTTTATTTTTCAGGTGTCCTTGGTTGCAATAAGTTTTATAGCTCTGCTAATAATTAAATCTGTCCTAGGAGCAGGGAAGAATATTCTTGTATTGCTAGAACACAGAAATAGTCTTAAGAATTTGGAAATGAAACAAACTACATCCACAACAATCCTGCACTCAGTAGAGAAGTGGGAAGTCTATGGTCCCTGAGTGTGAAGGGGCCTGTGAGGCTGATTCCTCCAAGGTGAGGAATTGGATCTTACTGTCAGGGACTTCAATAGCCTGTATTTGGGTATGGCTTGTTCTTAGAGCTTTTTTTTTTTTTTTCAAAAATGCAGAAAATTCTGAGGAATGCTTATACAGGATCCTGGCTGGGGGAACAAGTCTACCTAATCTAGGATCATAAATAATTTTTTTGAGCTAAGTCAAGTGGTTCATCTCCCTCCTTTTTGTGTTTTGACAGAAACATAGTTCCATAGAAGCCACTGAAAAACTTGCTGTGTAGTCATCCAAAGATTTCAGTCTATCATTAACATAATCTTTCATTTAAGTGCAAGGTTTGTCACTTTACAAGGCTGAAATCCCTGACAATGCATGCCTCAACTGGCTGCTTTGAACCTCTGTATTTCATTGCTGCACATTGTCCTGTAACTACTGATTTTTTAATAGAAACATCTCTTGATTATGGGCAACATTTTAATTCTCAGGACTTTTTAGTAGTGCTTAAAGTAGTACCACTAAGTGAGAACAGGAGATTGTTTCGTTACCCCCTTCCCCATGTCTTTTGAGGTCTATAATGATGTGCTTTAGTTTTTACTTACTGTAAGAGAAGGCATAGTAATCGTAGCCATCGGGCTTGTTCTGGTTGGGCACAGAAAGAGTTGAGTGGATAACTTTGGGGAGCCCTCTCCAGTATGATGTCATTTGGATTTCCTTGCGCAGAACACCTGCAAGCAGAAGGAACCCTCCGTGAGGAGCTGCGGCACTGCTGCAGCTGTCACAGGGCTATGTCACCTGCAGCCATTAAAACCTCCCAAACACAATGTTGTGTCAGAACCTGCAGAGGTGAAAGCATCAGTGTAAGAGACCCTTAGTGCCCACATTACCAGAGGGGTGGGCGCTGATCCTGACGGTGCGGACGACGGTTGGCATTCGCACAGCACGCTGGAAGCGTCGCCGGATCACAACTCTGGGGACAAAGGCTGGGTATCGGATGGTGACCCGGGCTCTTCTTTGACACTTCTTGGCTGGTTCTTGTCTGTACACGTACTGCTGCATGTTCCCATCTAAAACACACATTTGTTAGTTTAAAAAAAATAAATCAACCCCTCTCCAAAGAAAACACCCAACCACCAGCTTGATCAGGTATGAAAATGTCATTCATATTACACAGAGGAAATCAATAACAACATTCTTATTGTGGCAGTACAGCATTCATGTAGGATAAGGAAATTACTTTAAAATAGGAAATCAGAAACTGAGTTGAAAATTTGCATGCATAGTTATGAACTAGCAATATAAAAGCCTTCGCTTCTCTAATTAACTTGAGACTAAAATAGCTTTATCACCAGATAAAACTCACTTCAACGTATAGTCACTACAGTGCTGGATTCCTGGATTCTCACCCTTGCAGACCTGGTTTAACATGCACTGAAAGACCTCCAAGTACTAATACAAATTTTTTAAAGTTTCAGGCCATTTTTGAGCACCTGGAACACTGGCATCATTTGTGTTTCTGTGTTTGAAAGAAAGAGGTCTTGAGTCAAGAGAAATAGTGTTTTATTCCTGACTAAGGCAATTCAAGCACCTTTTGATGTTTCCTGAACTTCAGGAATACAAGACTTACCTCTTTTGATAAAATAAACAGATTCTGGTCTGTTGTTGTATCTTGCCACAGGGAGGGTTGCTACTATTCTCCCACTTAACCCTGCAAATCCAGTTGCAAGAGGTTTGGGATAGCCTTTATCCATAACACCATTAGTGAAGCGCCAGTACAGAGGACCCTGAGCATTTAAGGGGGAAAAAAATGAACTTTAGAGGAAGTTAATTCCTGGTTATTGAACTGAAAAACAAACATGAAGGATAAGCCATAAATAAGCACTAGCACTCTGATAGCTATGTTGTAAAACTGACTGGAATCACTCCTACATCCACTACCAATCGGATAAAACTACTACCATTTCATTAAATACCTCCTGCAGCCTTTTAACCTTTGAGTAAGGCTAGAGTATCTTAGAAGCTACTTTTTAAGAGGGGCTTCCTTTCTAAATCTCTTAAATTTTCATAGCTGCAACAGGCAGCTTGAATTCCAGGACTGAGTGATTTATTGGGAAATAACTGTATAAGAGCTTTAATGAGGCATGGGCATTTCATTAGCGTTATATTTTAGGTTGGGAAACATACTAGGAATAAGTTTAGGCAATGTTTTCCCCCAATATCCAATTTAAACCTCCCCTGGTGTAACCTGAGGCCGTTCCCTCTCATCCTGTTGCTGTTCTCTGGGAGCAGAGCCGAATCCCCCCGGCTGCCGCCTCCTGTCAGGGAGTTGTCCACACCCAAAAAGTTCCCCCCTGAGCCTCCTTTTCTCCAGGATGAGCCTCCCCAGCTGCTCCCCATCAGCCTCGCCCCATCCTGCCGGCCGGGACTGCTCCCACCTTGATGAAGAAGGTTTTCCCATCGCAGTTGCACCTGGAGAAGACGGAGTCGATGGGCGAGGGGATGCCCCAGCCATCGCTGATCCGGCGGGGGTTGGTGGTCGGCGGGGTCCGGCCGTTCAGCAGCCAGTAATAGTGACCTGGGAGGACAGGCGTGAGGGGCGCCGGGGACAGCGAGGGGACAGCGCCGTCCTGCCCCAGGGACAGCGGGAGGACAGCACGTCCTGTCCCGGGGACGTGGCTGATCCGGCCCCGTGAGGGATCTGGGGGGGGGGCGGGCTCTGGGCTCGGAAGAGTTTCGTGAGGGGGCACGGGGGTGAGTGAGGGAGGGAAAAAAGGAGGAAGAGGGACAGGGCAGGTGAAGGAGGAGGTGACGGTGAAGGGTTGGGGTCGGGAGTGGTGAGGGAGGAGCTCCGGCGCTATGCGGGAGAAGGAGGAGGAGGGCTGTGGCCAGGGCCGGAGCCGGGGCAGGTGAAGGAGGAGCGGGGCCGTGCTGGGGCAGGTAGAGAATGTCCGGAGCAGTCTCACCTCGGAAGACGGCCAGGGTGCCATTGGGCAGGGCTACCATGCCGTCCGCTGGCTTGCCGCTGCACAAGTCCTTCTCGTCGTTCTTGCTCTCTGTAAGATACAGCCAGCTGGGTTTGATTAAGGTTTGAGAGCGGCCTTAGCTTTCCCCCTCGGCCCCGCCGGTGGGCCAGGGATTAATTCCTCGTTGGAGATGTGTTCTCAGGACGTTCGGCTCTGGTGGTGTGGCCCCAGCAGTGCCGAGTGACCAGGAGTGGGTGTCTTTGCTTATTGCCACCTAAGTATCTGTAATTCAGGATAACACCTCATATGCTACATCCCTCATGGACTTGCTCCATGCTCTAGGATTTTATTATTCCTTTAAGTTGCTTTAGTGGCTTCTCTTCCCTCTCGTTATTTCTTTTTTTTTAAAAAAAAGTATTTAGGCTTTCTTTCAGTTAAATAGATATATATATGCGGTCAAATATAAAGGAAGGATGAATCTCTTTTATACTGAAATTCAAGTATTTTGCATCTAAACCCCTCATTTTTTCCCCCAAAATATCTTTCAGTATATGACTGAAAAATTGCCCAAGAACCTGCAGGCTATGTCTGACTAAAATAGAGGGCATGAAAAAAGCTGTGGCAAAAAGCACAGAGGCAAGAGACTTCTTGTCTCCTTTATATGACATTTTTAGTAGGTGGCTAGAAAATACTAGGTTAGGTACTGTGAGCGAGAGTGGATATGCAGCCTGACTTCTAGCAATTTTCTCATGGGATTTAGAAACTTGTCATCTTTTTACCTTTACTTTTTGTCTGTTTGCATCTTCTACAATAGCAAACAGGAGGAGGAGAAACTTATAGCAAACAGTTTTCAGTAGTACCAATTAATTTAGATCGTGTTCTAAACTGGATTTAAGTAGCTCCACAGCTGAGAACTGAGGTTCCAGTATTCAGGACACTGGCAGCTGTGGTGCTGTGGCTGCCCAGGGACACTGCCATGTTTCCTTGAGTTACTGATGCTTTTGTACCTGTTGGAATGCACTTACCTTGTGTTTCTCCAGGGAACATTGGCAGGTCCCCAACTTGTATTAAAGGTTTGTTTATCTCTGGCTCTTCTTTCACTGGCAGAGTTTCAGGTTCAGTTGGGTGAGGTTCTTCTCTGGCCTCAGTGACCTCCTGGAAATGTATTGTTGGCTTGGATGTCCCATTAGACACAAGATACATTTCTTCTATTGTGTCTTTTTTATCCCTTGTGGTGGTTTCTTTGGTAACTGTAGTTACGTCTTCTTTGGCAATACCAGGGGCCTTTTCAGTGACATCTCCCATTTCTTTTTCAGGTATGGTGTCCATTTCTTTGATAGTTGTTACCTCTTTTTTACCAGCTGTTGTCATCTCCACAATAATACAAGTAGCACCTGGGCTCTCTTTGTCTGCTGCTGGCCCAGCCTGCTCAGTGTCTGTAGTTGTCTCTTTTTCATTTGGTGTTACAGCCTCATTGGGTTGAGGAGTTGAATCTTTGATGGTTGTTATCAGCACTGTGGGATTGAGCAAGGGAGCTGTGGCTGCTGTTGTTGCAGTCTTGGTGTCTGTAGAAGTTGTTTCTGATTCAGCTGCTGCAGTGACAGGTTGCTTGGCCATAGAAGCTGTGTTTGGAATGTCATCCATACCTTTAGGAGAATCACCTGGTTTAGCTGTTGTCACCATAGCTACAGTAACCATGTCTTTCCCAGTTGCAGCTGTGAAAATGTCTTTAAGCAGAGTAGTTTTGTCTTTCTTGGGTGTTATTGTCTCCTTGTTCTCGATTGTGGTATCTGAAAGCATCGTGCCTGCCTCAAATGTGGCAGAGTCCCTCCCAACTGTTGTGGTTGCGGCATTGCCTGGAGAAGCCATGGCTTTACTGGCAGGGGTATTGGCCTCAGGGGCTGCAGGGGTGGTTGAAGAGTCAGCATCCTCTGCTTTAGGGGTGGTGGGAGAGTCTGCCTTGGTTGTGGTTTCTCCTGGGGTTGTTTCATCAGGTTTAGGGGTAGTGGGAGAGTCTGCCTTGGTTGTAGGTTCGTCTGTGGTTGTCTCTTCAGGTTTGGGGGTAGTGGGAGAGCCTGCCTTTGTTGTCGGCACCTCTGGGGTTGTCTGCTCTGGTTGAGGGGTTGTTGACTCCTCTGGGGTTGTTTCATCAGGTATGGGGGTGATGGGAGAGTCTGCTTCGGTGGCTGGCTCCTCTGGGGTTGTCTCCGCTGGTTTGGGAGTTGTCAGCTCCTCTGGGGTTGTCTCCGCTGGTTTGGGAGTTGTCAGCTCCTCTGGGGTTGTCTCCTCTGGTTTGGGAGTTCTCAGCTCCTCTGGGGTTGTCTTTTCTGGTGTGGGGGTTGTCGGCTCCTCTGGGGTTGTCTCCTCCTCTGGTTTAGGGGTTGTCGGCTCCTCTGGGGTTGTCTCCTCTGGTTTAGGGGTTGTCGGCTCCTCTGGGGTTGTCTCCTCTGCTGTCGGGGTTGTCGGCTC
>VWZS01005104.1:2939-28898 GCA_013397075.1 Rhabdornis inornatus
CTCCTCAAGGAGCTGCAGGCAAACAGAGGATTTGGAAGAGAGCTCGGAGCCAGCTGACTGTCACAGGGTTAAGCACCCCACCTACCAACAGCATCCCTCAAACTGCCAATTCCAAATCATTTGGTTATCTTCTCACTGGAGAGCAGGGTCTCATTAAGCAGCTGAAGCGGAATTTTGCAATGTGGTGTTGGATGATTGTGACATAAGTGGAGAAGAATCTGGCGAGCTCTTTGCTGCTCCATGTGCTGGCAGTGGCAGCCCCTGCTCCCCTCCTGGTGACACTGCCCAGCTTGTGACACATGGAGCCCCTCCTCAGAAAGCCACTGGCACCAGGCAGAGCATCCTCTGAGCCACTTTTTGGAACCTGGATACTTCTTGTCACCCCTCCTTTCATTGGAACAGAACCTGTTATCACCAGGACTGTTTGTTTTTCAAAGGGAACAGAATTCAAGGCAAGGCCTGAGATGTTCAGATCAATGTTTTTGTTTTCTGTTTCCTATTTCTGGATGAGAACAGAAACACGAGGTCAGAAGACTTCCAGGAAAACCTGTTCTTGTCAGATTTCCAGCTGGATTTTGAAAAGCCAAGAGAGATAAGTTCAAATGATGTTGAAACCACAGTCGGGTCCCTGTAAAGACAGGCACTGCCCATCTGTATATGGAGCTATCATTGCTGTGCCCAGAAGTTGTATTTGTATAAATCAGAATTGGAACCAATGGCTTTTCACATTCCCTTTTTTCCCATGCAGGCAAACACCAAAGCAAACCCAGGAGCTCTGGCACAGCGTGGGCTGAGTGGTGCCAGGTGCCAGGTGCTTGCTGTGAGGAGTGGCTGTGACCCCCTGGCATCACAGCAGCCTTGGGATCAGACCTTTATTGATATTATATCAAACTTTTATTGATATTATATCAAACTCTATTGATATTATATCAAACCCTTTACTGATATTACATCAAACCCTTTATTGATGTTATATCAAACCCCTTATTGATATATCAAACCTTTATTGATATTACATCAAACCCTTTATTGATATTACATCAAACTTTTATTGATATTTTATCAAACCCTTTATTGATATTATACCAAACCCTTTGTTGACATTCTGTCACCAGCTTACTCATGTGCAAATCAGTCTGCTGGGTACCAAGGGAACCAGTCAGGTACCCCCCATGGAAGGAGGGCTCAGAGGACACCAGGGTGACCCCAGGAGTCCCAACAGTCAGCTCAGTGCCTGCTGCTGATCCCAGCAATCCCAACAGTCAGCTCAGTGCCTGCTGCTGATCCCAGCAATCCCAACAGTCAGCTCAGTGCCTGCTGCTGATCCCAGCAATCCCAACAGTCAGCTCAGTGCCTGCTGCTGCCCCCCAGCCCCCAGGTGCCCCCAGGGCTGAGTGCTGAGCTGTTTGTGTCCCGCAGGTCCGTGAGCACCATGCGGAACCAGCGGTACCACATCCACGCCAACCTGTCGTGTGCCGTGCTGCTGGCCCAGGTGCTGCTGCTCACCAGCTTCCAGCTCAGCCCCTCCACTGTGAGTGCCAGCAGCCATGGGGCTCTCTGGGGACAGCTCCATGGCATGGGTGCCGCGTGGGGGGACGTTTCTTCCACGTGAGATCTGTTTTTAACGTGCCTGAGCCAAAAAATGCCATCCTGCCACAGGGGGGTTCCTTGGGCAGAACCCTCAGGCTGCTGGCTGGGCTCTCTCGGTGCCAGCTCGAAGAGCAGCAGGATCTGGAGTGTTCTGCTGAAAGCAGAGTTTCACAAGGAGCACAAGAGACACGCTTGGGTTTGGAGTGTGAAGGCTCAGCTCCTCAGTGCTTTTATAGAAGGAAAATTTGGCATACAAGAGTAACTTCTAAGCAATAATTAAGGCCAAAAAAAACCCCACCAGAACGAGCAGCAACTTTGCTGTGGATTTTATGTACAAATCTGAAACTAGGTATTATAGAAAATTATATACAGACCAACCTCCTGCTACTTCACTGTGTGTTATTTTTCTGCTGTTTCGTGATCCAGATTGTTTGGCTACTCAAAAGTTAGAAATTATCCATTTGACAGAACTAGCCTGTAAGTCAGCTTTATGTTGCATTTATATTTTTGTGGTCTAATCTTCTGGTAGAAATCAAAAGGCATTAAAATGGATTTTATAGCCTTGTGATAGAATTAACTGGAAAGGCTCCTACAGCCTTTGTCAATAAGCTAATCTGGTTTAATAATATGTCACTGAACTTCGTGAAATACTAAACCACATACAGACCCCACTTGCATGAATTAACCCCAAATTGATTGCTTTTGAATACATGTAGTCCCATTGGATTTGCATTAGAATGTCCTTGCACTGGTCCAAGTGAGTGTGTACAGGAAAGCCTCAATTTTCATTATGCTACCAAGTCCCAACATTTTAATTGTCATTGGAGTGCAAAATCCCAGATCATCAACATAAAGAATAAAATGCCAGCACAGCACAGCTCAGCTCACACCACAAAGGGAATTAACATGTGAGGCAGCAAACTTTTAAGACAGTTTTACTTCAGTGATTTAGCATTTAGCCTGTAAATGTCTATAGAAATAAAAAAAAAAAAAGGAAAACCTATGTGGCTGTACCACAAAGAACTAATGTATTCCTTTTTACTCTTAATTTAGCTGCCTTGCAAGATATTGGCCATTCTCC
Source organism: Rhabdornis inornatus (assembly GCA_013397075.1). Classification (NCBI taxonomy): domain Eukaryota; kingdom Metazoa; phylum Chordata; class Aves; order Passeriformes; family Rhabdornithidae; genus Rhabdornis; species Rhabdornis inornatus. The sequence goes on from VWZS01005104.1 coordinate 5,611, forward strand.
TTCATTTTTTCTTCCTGAGTGCATTTGCATGGATGCTGGTGGAAGGATTTCATCTTTACAGCATGGTGATCAAAGTATTTGGGTCAGAAGAAAGCAAGCACTTATATTATTATGGAATTGGATGGGGTAAGCATTTAGTAGCTGCTTTCTTTAAGTCTCCTCAGTATAGGACAAGATTATATTCGGAAGCATATTTGGAATTGTCACCTTATGATCACAGTTGTCACAGTTTGCCTTACTGAGAGTGGATCTGCTGGATGTGAAAATGCAGAATTTCTGTGACTTCAGTCAGGGTTCAAAACGTGGAGTCCTGGAGCCTAATTCCACTGCAGGGAATGCCAGAAGCCCTGCAGGCCAGAGCAGAGCTCAGTTAGCACATCAGTGGCAGGGCTGTGGCAGGGAACCTCCCTGCACTGCTGTGCTCTTTCTTTGGTTCTGACTCCCACCAGTGGATCATTAAACCAGTGTGTGGATTACTGTGTGTGTGTTCTGCAGAGCCGTGCATGAGAAACGGGCACAGCAGCACAGAAATGGCACAGAAATGTCACAGAAATGTCACAGAAATGTCACAGGATGTCCTTGGCTGGTGCTTTGTGCCTTGGACTGCCCAGATAAGTGTGCACAGAGCCCCAGCAGTTCTGTTGGGAGTGGTTCTGTGCCGTGGGAATGTCCCAGACACAATTCAGGACATCCCAGAGGCAGCAGTGAAAGCACAACCTGTGTTATACACATGTCTGAGTGTATGTCACGTGTTATACACATGTCTGAGTGTATGTCATGTGTTATAACACATGTCTGTGTGTATATCATGTTATAACATGTCTGAGTGTATGTCACGTGTTATAACACATGTCTGTGTGTATGTCATGTATTATAACACACGTCTGTGTTTGCTATAACACATCTGTGTGTATGTCACATGTTGTTATAACACCTGTGTATGTCATGTGTTGTTATAACACCTGTCTGTGTGTATGTCATGTATTATAACACAGGTCTCTGTTACACACAGGTCTGTGTGTATGTCATGTGTTATAACGTGTCTCTGTGTATGTCACGTGTTGTTATAACACACGTCTGTGTGTATGTCATTTATTATAACACAGGTCTCTGTTACACACAGGTCTGTGTGTATGTCACACGTTGTTAAAACACACGTCTGTGTGTATGTCACATGTTGTTACAACATGTGTCTCTGTCACACACGTGTCTGTGTGTATGTCACATGTTGTTAAAACACACATCTGTGTGTATGTCACATGTTGTTACATGTGTCTCTGTCACACACGTGTCTGTGTGTATGTCACATGTTGTTAAAACACACGTCTGTGTGTATGTCACATGTTGTTACAACATGTGTCTCTGTTACACACGTGTCTGTGTGTATGTCACATTACACACGTGTCTGGGGAGCCAGAACTGGGTGTCTCCTTGCAGAGTTTGCAGCAGAGGAGTCTCCTGCTCTCACAGGAGCTGCAGTGGTGCTTGGCAGAGCTCCCCACTCGGGAGGAGAGGGAGCCTCAGGCACTGAGCCAAAGAAGAGGTGTGAGAAAACACAAAAGGAATATCCATCAATCACAGACAATTTCCAAACACGTTAAAATATGCATTGTGTTTCCTCCCCTCCAAATTCATTTGGAGATACAGGAAGAACAATTGTATCCATAATGCAGACCGGCTGCAGTCATAATTGAAATATTTAAAACCTATTTGGCACCATGCAGATCTGGCTGATAGTAACACTGTGAATTATAGATATATTTCAAGAACTACCTACTTGTCCTTTTTTTTTATTATGTCCTTTTTATTTTGTGCTTCTTTCCTCACTCATTTAACAATCTTCTTAGCAGCTGTGTCTAAGGGCCACAGTCCTCTGCTGAGCATGGGGTCCCCCAGACTGAGGGAACAAGCTGCAGTTATTAAAGAATGAAAATACTTCCTCCAAAAAATAATATTTCTGCTAGTACTGGAAAACTTCACACAATTTGTGAGGATGATAGTGGTAAAATTAAGCAGAAATCACCTGTCAGAGAATTTTGTAAAACCCTCATGCAGAAAACCTAAAGAATTAAAGAGAAAATTGAAACTTTGGGCTATCATGTCTAATACTCTGTCTGGGAGCTGTTTATTAAATTCTGTAATATGATAAAAGCTCCAACCTTCCCATTTGATTAAATCACAGGAATTAGCAGGCACTCACTGAGTGTTTGAAGGGATGGTTTTACTGTACTGGGAGCTGCTGGCTGTAAAGCCCTTGCTCCTCTCCAGCTCCTGGCCTGGAATCAGGAGGCACAACAGGACCTGGCAGGGCTGGGGCCAGAGCAGCTCCTGACACCAGGAGCAGGGCTGCCCCTGAGTAATTAGTGTCATTAGTGTCATTTGTGTAATTAGTGTAATCTGTGCCATTCCTGTGTCACCAGAACTGCCCCTGTGTAATGTGTGTAATTTGTTTAATCCGTGTAATTCCTGTGTAAACTGTGTAATTTGTGTAATTCCTGTGTCACCAGGACCAGAACTGTTCCTGTGTAATTAGTGTAATTAGTGTAATTCCTGTGTAATATGTGTAATTCCTGTGTCTCCAGAACCAGAACTGTCCCTGTGTAATTTGTGTAATTTGTTTAATCTGTGTAATTCCTGTGTAATCTGTGTAATTCCTGTGTCACCAGGACCAGAACTGCCCCTGTGTAATTCCTGTGTAGTTTCTGTGTAATTCCTGAGTAATTTCTGTGTAATTCCTGAGTAATTTCTGTGTAATTCCTGTGTAATTCCTGAGTAGTTTCTGTGTAATTCCTGTGTTGTTCCTGTGCCATCCCATGAACATTTCTCCACCTCCCAGTGGGCTGTGCCCACTGCACCAGTCAAAACCCTCTGGGCACAGAGTTTTCTCCAGGCACAGGAACCCTGCAGAGCTGGCCCACATTTGTATTAATTCAGCCTTGGCTGGGCCCCTGAGGCACTCTGAGTTTGCTGCTGGCTGTGATGCTCAGGGTAACCAAATGTCACCACTCCTGTCCCCTCACCTGCTCTTCATGAGAGAAACTCTGCTCTGCTGTCCAAGCTGTTCTGAATTCTTGAGCAAAAATGCATTTACCTGGGGGAAAGTGGTTAAATGCATTTACCTGGGGGAAGGTGGTGAAATGCATTTACCTGGGGGAAAGTGGTGAAATGCATTTACCTGGGGGAAGGTGGTTAAATGCATTTACCTGGGGGAAGGTGGTTAACACCAGGCTGATATTCTTTCACAGTGTCACTGCTTGGGTAGCAAGAGGCAGAAAGTCATTGAACCAAACCCAGGCTAAAAGAGGACTGGGATTGCCAAGGAAATTAGCACTGATTCAGTTTAACAGTTAAACTAGTACTTTATTAAAAAGTCATTTTGTTTGTCTGACATCAGTTGATTAAAACATATTGGATTAAAGAGCTGCAGGAGGATGTCAAGTTAGACTTAATTTGAAAATGACTCTGAGCTGTTCTGTTCATACAAAATTTAGCAGAACTGGCAGGGCTTCCTGGAAGATGTACTTTTATTCTAATTTTGCCACTGCATCTGCCTTTTGCAGGCTGCCCACTGGTGATCTGTGTCATTTCTGCATCCTCCTCCCTGGACAGCTACGGGGAAAGTGGCAAGTGAGTATGGGGAAACCTCGCTGCAGCTGCAGTAAGGGTGGAACTCTGATGTGGAGGAAATCTGTGAATGTGTTACAAACTGGGCTGTGGTGCTGCAAGACCCTCCTGAGGAGCAGGGGAGGGTCTGCAAAACAATGACTTGTGTTGGCATATTGTCAAAAACAGGAGCCTCAAGTCTGGTTTTCACAGAGATGATGCACAAAAAACTCCTGAGATGTTTTTGCTGCTTTTCACTGAAGAGCTCCTCAGTGAGCTCCCTGCTCAGGGTGGGCAAATTTGCACCAAGATGAGAGTAATCATTGATTAAATCATCTGACTCAATCTTCTGAAGAAAACTGCAGTTACACCTGAAATCTGGAATGGATAATGTCCAAAACTTTAAAAATTAATTTCCTTTCTAATTCAGGAAAAGAAGAGCAAATTTATCTGAAAGAACACCATAGGATTTAACCCTAAAAGAATTTTACCTGTGGTGAACTGGTTCATCTCCTCAGGGCTGTAGGAAGGGCTCTGAGGCTGGCTGTGCTTGCCCAGCCCCTTCTCCCCCTCCAGCTCAATTTGTCAGTGGGACAAATCCCCCCAGGGAGAGATTTCACAGTGCTCCAGCCCCGGAATGACTGCCCGTGCCCAGGATACCAAACAACAAACTGCAAATAAAACATTTCCTCTCTGCCCATCCTTGCACTGTGTGAGCTGGGCTGGGGCAGAGGGCAGTCACCAACGGTGTGACAAATCCAAGTGACATCCCACCTTGGATCCCCCGGTGAGGGAAAAGCAGCTTTCTCCTGATGTGCTGTCACATCTCCTGCTTTCAGGATTCATCAGTCTTTCTGCACTTTCTTTTAATTCTTTTATGAGGTTTTTTGGGGGGTTTTTTTGGTGTTTTTTTGTTTGTTTTTTTTTTTTTTTTTTTTTTTTTTTTTTTTTTTTTTTTTTTTTTTTTTTTTTTTTTTTTTTTTTTTTTTTTTTTTNCAAAATCAGTTTCAATACAAGAGCCCAGACATGCCTCAGGGTTACTGAGCCAGGTTTCAAGAAGCTTGATTTAATTGTCTTTGTTTGGGGGTCTGGTTTGCTTTTTTGTGGTGTTTTGTTTGTTTGTTTGTTTGTTTTTTGTTGTTTTTTTTTTTAAATTAGTAACACTACTAATGAAATGGCTGTGTGTGTTTCCTCTGAACCAACTGTGATTTTCCCCTGCAGCTGCTGGCTCTCCCTGGAGAACGGAGCAATCTGGGCTTTTGTGGCACCAGCCATGTTTGTCATCCTGGTAGGTACAAGCTCAGGGCTGTGCTGGGACAGGTGAGAGCTGTCCCCCCAGGGCTGCCCCACACCCCTGTCCCCACAGTGCTCAGGGATCTGCTCCTGTCCCCTGGGTTTGGTTTGTGCCAGGCAGGGCAGCTTGGGCAGGTCAGGGATGTTCAGGTGAGTTTGTGTCAGGTAGGACAGGCTGTTCAGGTCAGGGCTGTTCAGGTGAGTTTGTGTCAGGTTGTTCAGGTCAGGGCTGTTCAGGTGAGTTTGTGTCAGGTTGTTCAGGAATGTTCAGGTGAGTTTTTGTCAGGCTGTTCAGGTCAGGGCTGTTCAGGTGAGTTTGTGTCAGGTTGTTCAGGAATGTTCAGGTGAGTTTGTGTCAGGCTGTTCAGGTCAGGGCTGTTCAGATGAGTTTGTGTCAGGTTGTTCAGGAATGTTCAGGTGAGTTTGTGTCAGGTTGTTCAGGTCAGGGATGTTCAGGTGAGTTTGTGTCAGGTTGTTCAGGAATGTTCAGGTGGCTTTGCTGGGTCCCAGCTCTAATGAACCTTTCCAGGGAAGGTGCAGGGTCACAGCTCAGCCTTGCTGCACCAGCTCTCCCCAGCAGCTCATGCTGCTCACACCCTGAGCTGCACTGGGCTGAAATTTCCCCACCGGGGTTGCTCAGGCCTCAGGAGTGTTTGCAGGGACCTGTGCCAGGCCAGCACCTCCTCAGCACTGTTCCTGGTGTTTTTACTGACCAGGTTATCTGCAGTGTTTCCTGCAGGCTGTAGTGTCAGACTGAGAGCCTGGAGATGCACTAGGCTGACTGACAGTGAAACCAGGTCACCTTTACAGCTTACCTCGACTCTTGGAGGCATGGACATTTAAAAAAAAGGACAGAGAAACTTGCCCAGATTTCATCACACAGAAACCCCCCCAAACCCTGCTCACAAGCCAAAGGGAGGAGTATACCCATAAATTTATAACTAGTGTTTACCACTGCATACCTCTGTAAGTATTTGGCAAGCAGAAGGTACACCCTGAACTTCTGTGTGTGAGTTTACATCCAAAGGTATGTAGATATTGCTGATGGGAGAGCAATTAAAATCTAATACTCATAACTCCCCTCCTCACATCAGCACTTGCTTTCTGGCCACTGTTCAGCACCAAAGGAGGAAATGAGACACAGTCAGAGGCACCAAACCTTTCCAGGCTGCTGTCCAAGGGTGCTGGTAACCAAAACACACCAGGTGCTGAAATGCTCCCTCACCTGGCCAAGCACAATCTGCATGTGCAGCTGCTTGGCAGAGAAAGTGAGAGTTTAATTGTCTGGCTCTAACTTATGATAAATAACTGCTATTTGTGCAGCTCAAATTATGTTCTTGCAGGGATACAAATACTTTCAGAAAGAGTGAGCTCACAAGGTTGATCCACGTAGAGCAATTTGTTAAATATTCTAAACCCAGCTCTGCCCAAAATAGCAGCAAGTGAGCTGACAAATTACCTCCCTGGGCATTGGATATTGCAGCTGAAAAATGTGTTAGTGCCTGTAGGGAAATAACAGGGCTGAACACTCTCTGGTGTGTGTGCGTGTCTGCCTGTGTTCTTTAAATAACAAATCAGCCACCGGTTGAATAAACCAGCATTTAAGTCTGAAAATACTTCTCAAAAAGCAGTTTTTGGCCAGTTTGATCCACAGTGTCTCTGCCAAGAAAAAGGATTTTGCTGTGAGGAGAACTGGGGGATTGCTCCTCCCAGCTCCCACTCTCCAGAGTGGGGCAGGCACAGCCACTTTTACCCAGCCCAGCCCCACGGGCAGTGCAGACTCCGTGGAGCCTGAACAGAACCGTGTGGGGGAGCGTGGCTGGGGAACAACACCCACACACACTTTTCTGGGCAGTAATCCACAGACCCTCCCAGCCCTGTATAGATTCCCATACCTCATATGCTCCTTCCTTGGGCTTTCAGTGCAGGGATGTGATGCAGGAAAGAGTTCCTTCTGTATGGAGGACTTTTGGCTTCTACCTACATCTCCAGGTCTTAAGATCCCTCTCCCCCACACCCCAAACCACAACACACAACCTCTACATCATCCCCTTAAAGCAGCTTCACAAAAAATCCCTGCCATTAATCTGCAAACCAGACAGACGTGTCTTCCGTGGGGGAAAAAACCCAAGTGGACAAAGCACCTGAATTTTTGACACAAGACATTAGAACTCCTGGCAGGAGGCTTTGTTGGTCCTGCTGCCTTGCTGTGCTCCCACAGAATGGAGGGAATTCTGTGGGAAGCATCCATGTGCAGGGGCAGGGAGTGAGGAGGGAGTGCTGGGCTGCACTGCAGGGCCTCTTGCTGCTTCCCTGGAAATTGCTGTTTTCCTGGGAGTGCCACCTCAAAGGATTTACAGCAGTCATTTACAAAACATGGTTTGGTAGGAATAGGGAAAATGTCCCCAGAGCATTGGATTTCACCTCTTGTCTCTGCAAAGCTCACTGAAGCACAAGTGCACTTGTCATTGAGGAGCTGCAGTTCCACAGGATCCCCTTTGGATAAACTCAAGGGCCATGGCAAAAATGAGCTCCCACAGATATGCTCTGATTCTACAGCAGGTCATGATCCGCCCCTAGAAACCTAAAATTAAAAAGGGGTGAGAAGATTGGAAAAAAAACCCAAGGAAATAATTATAATCAAATTTAAACATCTTTAATTCACCCTCTCATCCTCAGAATTAGAATATTTATGTCAGAGTAGAGGATGATTATTGAGTTAGGAGCAGCACTATTTTTGAAGTCTTCTCTTTCTTTCTGTTCTGCAGCTCAGGATAGTTTTGTTCTACCTTTGTTCCTGAGGCTTTGTAGCTGATGTGCAACTTTGGACAGGAAGGAGGAAATTTCACCTTCACATTGTCTACTTTTTTTTCTTTAAACCCAAGGTCTTTGCACAGCAAGACAGTCTTTGCCACATTTCCTTTAAGTGATAAAGATTTTCTTCTTCCTTCACCTGTGACTCCAGCACAAACTTTCTTTTGTTGAACATTTTCAGTGTTGGTCTTTTCAAGATTTCCTGCTTTTCTGTTGGGAATTATTTTCATTTTATCGATGTTTCTGCTGGACCTGACACCAAAAAGAGTGGAGCCTTTGAAGGGCAGAGTTCAGCTTCAGCATCTTTTCCCCATTGCTGCTTTAAAAGTCTTGTGGCTAAACTGCAAGCAGGTTTTGGTGGGAAGCAGGAGCTGTGCAGCCCGAGCAGAGGGGATCTCTGAACTCTGTGCCCATGAGCACAAACCCAAAGGCACTGCACACACCTGTGCTCTGATTTATTCACAGCAAGGGTGTTTATCCACAATTTATTCACAATAAGGGTATTTATCCACAATTTATCCACAATTTATTCACAATTTATTCACAATAAGGGTATTTATCCACAATTTATCCACAATTTATTCACAATTTATTCACAATAAGGGTATTTATCCACAATTTATTCACATTTTACTCACAATTTATTCACAACAAGGGTATTTATTCAAAATTTATTCACATTTCATTCACAATTTATTCACAATAAGGGTATTTATTCACAGCAAGGGTATTTATTCACAATTTATTCACAATTTATTCACAATAAAGGTATTTATTCACAATTTATTCACACTTTATTCACAACAAGGGTATTTCTTCACAATTTCTTCATAATTTCTTCATAATTTCTTCACAGTTTCTTCACAATAAGGGTATTGATTCACAATTTCTTCACAATTTCTTCGCAATAAGGGTATTTATTCACAATTTTCCCACATTTTATTCACAATAAGGGTATTTAGTCACAGTTTATTCACATTTTGTTCACAATTTCTTCACAATAAGGATATTTATTTACAATTTATTCACAATTTCTTTACAATAAGGGTATTTATTTACAATTTATTCACAATTTGTTCACAGTTTATTCACAACAAGGGCGTTTCTTCACTCCCAGGTTGTTTATTTGTGCGCTGGGGACCCTGAGCACCTGGGCTGGCAGGCAAAGCACCGAGGCAGGCTTTCCCCAAAGGGCAAGGGTGCAGCAAGAGCTCTGCTCAGTGGGGTGGAAATCCCTGCCACGGGGCACGCTGCAGCAGCCCAGCCCTGCCCCAGCCCTGCTCCTCTGCCCTCTCCTCCCCTCCAGGTGAACATCGGCATCCTCGTCGCCGTCACGAGAGTCATCTCCAGAATCAGCGCAGACAGCTACAAGGTCCATGGAGATGCTAACGCCTTCAAGTAAGCTTTTCCCAGGGAAATTTTAACAACAGTCTCCCAGGAGCGACGTTATGCCAGGCACTCCTCCCAGGGCACTGCATGGCTCCTCGTCAGCAAAGGCCAGCGCTGTTGAAGGCAGCTGCAGGGGCACAGGCAGCCCAGCTGTGTTGGGCTGAAAACACAGCCAACTGTATTTTATCAGAGCTGCATGCTGTGCAGGGTGAATGCTGTGCTCCAGCAGCAGCTGAAATGTTTCCCTGCCTGCTGCAGTCTCAGCTCTTGCTGATTCATTATTTTCCCTTTTATTACTGGAGACTTTCTGCTCTAGTCAGAGCTGGATTTCACAGAGCACCATTAACCTGTCCTGGGTTATTGCAACTCTTCTGCTTCCTCTGGGGACAGGCCCCGTTTCCAGCCCCAGCTCAGGACAGTATTTAGCCTGTGATTATCCTCAAGACTCTCTTGACACTGCAAAGCACACAGATTGCCCTGGATTTAAATGTGTGCCCAAATTCAAGCAGGTCTTTGTGTCACGGTGCCTTGAGCCTCTTGGGGTGGTGGCCTCAGGGTGAATCATCTCTAGAACAGCACTAGCAGCTCTGGAGGGGAAATGTAAGGCAGACACAAAGCTACCTCTGAAAAAACAAATTCTGATTTCTGAAATACAGAGAGAGATTACATGTGTGTAGCTAAGAAGATAATTTAATATATCCAGGCTAAATTAAGATGTTGAATATTCCATTTTGTATCCCCTAAAGATGCTTTAGTCCAAATAGAGAAATGACACAGTATATAAATAAAAGAATATGGAGCTTAGATAGAAGAAAAATGTGAGGATGGCTTGTGTTCAATGGTTCTGAGGCACAAGTTATTGCATGATAAGGATTTGGTGCCTCTGCTCTGAAATGGTATCATAAAGAATCATTTTTATGCTTGGATTACTTATGTAATTTTAAAAATGTCATTAAGTTTTAAATATTGGTGGCAGTTACCTAATTCAAGTTAGTTTAGTTATTGTACACTTATCCAACAGGAAAAGAAAAACAGTAAATAAGTCTACAGAAAAATCAATAAGATAATTACAGTGTAGTGAAATGAGAAGCCTGGGAATTAAAATGGCTGTTTGAGGTTTGGCTGAGTTCCTGTGACCTTCAGAAACACAAAGGAAATACAAAACTTAGGAAGCAAATAACTGTAGATTGTCAATGGCAATTTTTATGCACTATTAGAAGTATGAAGACAAAGACACCTCCATAAGTACAAGAGGAGCTACAGAGGTTGCTCCATGTACTTGAATATTTTATTCTATTGCAAGGAATTGATTCAATGCACACTGTACCCTGCACACTAACACAAATTATTCAATTTTTCTCTGTGTCTGTGCACATAAGTAAATCGATTTATGAATGGGCTGGGAATAAGATGTGATGCCTTTAATGAGGAGTTCTTAGCCCAGATATGATCAGCTGCAGATTTGGAATGATGTAGCTCTGCACTGAAAATGAGATTTTTCCAGGTGCCCTGGCTAAGCAAAACTCTTCGTGCCAAGACAGTTTCAGGGTTTGACCTAACAAAAGTTACAGGGAGAAAAGTGGAGAACAATGATTACCAGAGGGCTGATGCATCTGGAAACTTGAACCATGAAGTTATTAAGTGGGAATATGCTCTGACAGAACAGCTTTCCTCACAGAACTAAATTAAGTAAATAAAATACTACAGAAGGTAAACAGAACATAGAGAATAGTTCTTCTGGGGATAGTACAGAAATGGGTCCTCAAAGGAGGTTTGAAATGAGAAGAGCATAAATACATGTTCAGATCTTGGGAAGTGTTTGTGCCCCGATTAAACACAGCAGTGAAGCATGATGAATTCGAGTTTGATGTACAGAGGATGCCATGGAGGAAGTAACTGGTCTATTGGAAACAAAGATAATTATAAAGCCTTGGTAGCACTGGGCTTGTATGTCTAGTGTGAAATCCTTCTGTGTGTTTTCCAAAAAACTGAGAGCAAACAGCAAAGCAGGTTCTGATGTGGCAGGTGCAGGGGAAGTGTTTTCCTGGTGTGAAATCCCCTGCTCCCAGCACTGCAGGCTCTGGCTGAGCTGGGGACAGGTTCTCAGCCCAGGAGGGGGGAAAGCACAGCAAGAGCAGCCAGTGACAAACAGAGAATCCACAAAAGCTGAAAGGCTCACAAGCTGTGCTTGTGGTTTCTGTGAGCCAGGACTGCAAGGCAGTTCCAGAATCAACAGGTTCTGGCTTAGGGAGGGATCCCTAAGCTGCAGAAAGCTTTGTGTGTCCTGAGCCTGAAACAAAGGGGCTGCCAGGCATCCCTGAGGACTGCAGCTCCCTGAAATTCACTGTGGGCAACGCTGGGCTGTGTCAGGGGGGTTTATCAAACCCTTCTCACAAACCCAGGGCTGCATTAAAGTGGCACAGCGTGGTTTGGTGGGGCAGGAGAGCTCTGGCACCCCTGTGGGATGTGGAGAGGGAGAAGTGGCTCCTCGGGAGCTGTGGCTCCTCTGGAGCTGTGCTTGTGGCTCCAGAAAGCCAAAGGCACAGAACGAGAGCTGAGGGCAGGGAGCTGTGGAGGGGAAGCTGCTCAGCCCCATGAACTTGGGGCAGGGACAAAGAGGGAGTTCAAACCCAAGCAGTGTGAACATGCCAGCCCGCAGATCCCACAGCCCTGGCCCCTCCTCAGGCTCTGCTGCCAAAGGAGAAGGTGAAGCACACTGCCAAGCTGAATTCCACTGCTGCTGGCAGCCTGCATGGGACAGCACCTGCCTGCCTCTGTGTCCGCTCACCCTCAGCTCAGCAGAGCTGGCACCACGGCCTTGGGCTCCTGTCCCTGCAGGAATGGCTCCTGATCCTGCAGGAATGGCTCCTGCTGCAGCTGGTCTCTGTTCCATGATCCTCCCAGTGCCCTAAAGCTCTGCTGTCCCCAGGGCACAGGAAGCCCAGGCTCCCTGGCTGATCTCAGCATCTCTGCAGGTCTGTGCCCTTCACTGGGCAGAGATCACCTCGGAGATCCTGAGAACAAACAAAATGTGCATTTTCAGAAACCGTGGCATCACTTGGGAAGGTGTTCATTGCTGGAGAAGTGCTAGTGCTGGAGCACCTTCAGTTTCTGAACAATTAAGTTCCTTGGCAATGCAAGTGGATGTTACCAACGAGCCTTGTTTCTCTTGGCAACAAACAGCAATAACGATGTAATTATTTAGAGTGATTGTCCCTGATTTTCCATATGGCAGCAGGTCCCCTCAGAAATGCCCCAAAGGTGGCTGCAGGACCTGCACCAGCCTGAGCCCCTGCTCTGCTCGGGGGCAGAACCTGACAAGCTGCAGGTTAAAAGCCAAAACTGAAAGGAAAGTTGTGAACAAAACTCCTTCTAGTGTCATAAAATTGGTTTATTATTCATCTTCCCCACTCACGTTTCCCCCAGAGCAAAGTGCAGCTGCTGGTTTGTGGATCTCTTCAGGTCAGGTGTCACTTGTCACAGAGCACACCCTGCTGCACCTGCTGCCACTGCCGGGCTCGCTGCTTTGTTTAAAGTAAATAAAAATACTGCCCCTCAAATGCAGTTAAGAAACAACATAAAAGACTAAGCTTTTATGATACATAAACTGCAAAATACCCAATAATTTAAGGCAAGGTCAGTACAATTAAGCAGTTTATGATCAGAGACACTAATTAAAGCATAATAAACTCCTGTGACAGTCTGAACTGTGAGTATTTGGTCACTGTAGTAATTTTCCTATGTGTGTGAAAATAGCTACATTTTAGTGTCTGAAACTTTAATTCTGCAAGAGCAGTTTACTGGAAAGAGCTGAGCAAAGAATTATTATCATCTCCTGTTTATTACTTGAATTTACTTAAGAACATGCTTTTGTATTGTTTTTGAAGCATATTCAACACATGCATAGAATAAGAACTTTTCCTTTCATTGTGATTGATTATTCTTGAACCTTTTATCAGAGGATTAGCTATTGACTCTCAGCAAAATAATTTTGAGCAATAATTCAGTTGTGGTTTAATGAGAATGTTTTGCATCCAGGGAACAGATTTTCTGCCAAAAAGCTAATTTACATGTTTTAGTTTATGGAATGCTGGATCTAATACCTGGAAACATTTAAATGCATACATACAGCATTTGTTTGAATTATCCATTCTGTTTTTAGGGGCATAACTAATCATATGTTTGAGTTTAAGCATATGAGTAGCCTCTCTAAGCTTAATGCAATTAAAGCAGATTAGTTTAATGGAATTGCTCATGTGCTTGAAAAGGCACATGATTACATTTCTGAGTTATGAACTATTTGAACTCTTTTTCTTACTTATTTCTGCTGCATCTAAAGACTTTACTCAGCACATTCATTGATGTATAAGGGCCTAAATAAGTTTTTTTTTCTTACTGCCCCACCCTTTCAAAGTCTCACGGAAAGTGATTTCTCTGTTCCAGTGAGAAAAGATCCCCAAAGTGACAGAGTTAGGAATGTGCACATTTCATTCCCTGTGGCAGACCTCCTGCCTGATCCCTTCCAGCACAGGGAATAATTTGACTCCCTGAGTTCCCTGGACTGCAAGGGTTAAGCACAACACAGAGAATTCTCAAAGACCTGGTGGCACTGATGGAAATTAATTGTAGCAGAGGGAGGGATGCCCAGCCTGTCTCTGGTGCAGGAGCAGTGCTTTTAATTTAAAAGCAAAGACTCCACATTTAGCCAGCCCCTGTGATTTCCCAGCCAGTTCACTTCTGCATTCTGGTGTCCAGAGGAGACAGTTCCATTAACTTTTCTCCAGTAAACTGCCAAGTCCAGCTCTTATTAAATACATTCTCACTGCTTACTCTGAAATGGTCCAATGAGTTGGAAAAATCTCTGTCTTTTTTATAAACTGTACACTTCAGCACTCAGTGAACCAAAAGTGATAGCTATCATAATCATCCATGGAGAAAGCAATTACAGCAAAATTAGAAATATTTCTTAGCTTTTTGCCCTATTCTTTCTTTCATTTTATTATTTTCTTCCAAGTTTGAGTCCCCCAAACTCAGTGAAATAGTAAAGCAGTTCTCCATTGGAAAAACATGTTTCCTTGTTTAGTTAAATTAATGGCTGAAAACTGGGGAAAATGGCAGTAGCTCTAGTGAATGGCAGCAAACCAGGGCTTCAGGAAAATCTCAGCTCAGTAAGTCATGTCAGTTCCTTCTGCATGTTTTAATGTCTCACAAACCCTGCACAGAAACTGAAAGGAAAGAGTCTGCAGGTGTGATGTGAATCCATTCCTCACTTTGGTTACTGGGGATGCACAGGAGCCTGTCCCTGTGCAGGTGTGATGTGAATCCATTCCTCACTTTGGTTATTTGGGATGCACAGGAGCCCCTCCCTGTGCAGCTGTGATGTGAATCCATTCCTCACTTTGGTTATTTGGGATGCACAGGAGCCCCTCCCTGTGCAGGTGTGATGTGAATCCATTCCTCACTTTGGTGATTTGGGATGCACAGGAGCCTTTCCCTGTGCAGCTGTGATGTGAATCCATTCCTTTGGTTATTTGGGATGCACAGGAGCCCTTCCCTGTGCAGGTGTGATGTGAATCCATTCCTTTGGTGATTTGGGATGCACAGGAGCCCTTCCCTGTGCAGGTGCAGCTCCAGGAGGGCAGTGCTGTGGCTGCTGGGTGCTGTCACATCTGCACCCAGGAATTGCCCATTCCAAAGCACTTTGCAAAGCCATCCATCACACCCTGCAGCTCCGGGGCTGCTCTGCCAAACTGCTCAAGCATTTAATCACTGCTCCAGCCCGTGCCAGGCTCTGCCTTGCTATTTTACCTTGTTTATAAACACTCCCAGCCTTTCATCCCAGCCACCTTCTGCCTGGGAAACAAAACAAATCCTGGCACTCAGTGCTGAGAACTTCACTGCTTTAACATCAGCTCTTGTTCTGCGAGCTCCTGGCTGTTTGCTGCATTTTGTTCTTGTGATTCCATTCCTGTTTTGTGTCATTTGGTGTCCAAAGATTCCTCATCCTAAGGATTATTCCCAGCTGTTCATATTCACAGGATGTGCTTGCCAATCACAGCACTGCTTGAAGCTCTCAGGAGAGCTCTCCTGCCAAAGCAGTACCAGCATCTCCTCCAGAACTCAATCCCACCTCTTTGTGATGCCATTTCAGGATTTCTCTTTTTTTTACTCTCCTTCCACAAGGAAGGTGAGGAGCAAGCTACAATCTGGAAACTCTTCTGGAAGTCTACAGGGATCCAAAATCCATAGCACCAGAAAATCCTTTCAGTGCCTTTCTGGGTGGCAGATGTTTGCAGCGCAGCCCTCAGAGACGGGGAGCACCTGCTCCCGTGTGCTCTAATGGAGAAGAAAAGAGCTTTTTCCATGTGCTGAAGGAGAGCCATCACACAGAGCAGGGTGACTGGCCAAATCTGCTCTCAGCACTTCCTTTCCTTCCCAATTCCTCACAGTGTGCAGGGAATCGTGCCCATTGAACACGGCTTCAAACAGGAGTGATGCACCTCCTCGAATCTGTTGGAAGGAGGAGAGTTGACTGGCAAAACAGGAAATAATTAAAATGAAAGTATTAAGCAGTGACAATTAGTGAGCTGAAGTGCTACTGCCAATGATAATGTCTTCAAGCTAATTAAGTTTTTGGCTCATTGAATATGACAAATACAAATGCAGTTTGGGCGTCTCCTTATTAGAGTCAGGGTTTTAGACTGAAAATAACATTTGAATGTTGCCAATGAGGGCATTAATGAGAACTCCAATCTTTTACAGGCCATAATGGCAGTAATGGGAGTGCTTTCTTTACTGCACATGCTGGGAGTCACAGCACTGCAGAGAGGCTCCAGGACACGCTGGGATTGTTCAGATGCATTTCAGACACATTTTGGGAGGAGCAATAAAAGATTAAAAGTGTGTAAAGCATAGCTGCAGAGCAGAGGCAACTCTGCAAATAGGGACAAATAGTAACAGGCTTAAACTGATGAAAAAAAAAATCAGATATCTTTAAGCTTCCTGTAGTGGGAGGGGAGTTGCAGAGCAGTGCATCTGATTACCTGCAGAGCTGTGGCTGCAGTGGCTGCAGCCCTGCCTACCAGGGCTGATTCTGCTGCCAGGACCACAGCCAGCCCTGTCTGAGCTGGCTCAATGACACTGTGAGCCCTTCCACTGCTGCTTTTTCCCTTGGTCATCTCCTTCTGAGCCAGAACTGTCCCTGCTGGCAACAGCTGTCTGTCTGTCATTGCTCCTTGAGCAGCATTTGCTGCCCCAGGGTCTGTTGGTGCTCCCAAGGAACCTCTGATATTTGTGCCTTTTTCTTTCTGTGTTAGGAAGGGCAGCAAGACAAAACATCTGGGTACTAAATAGACAGGGAAAACTTCATCATGAGAGGCGCTGGTTTTTCTGGGTATAAAGATAAAACCGTTTTCATTAGAGATGCTGACTCGTGTTTATTTCCACATCTGAATGGCAGGATACA
Source organism: Rhabdornis inornatus (assembly GCA_013397075.1). NCBI lineage: Eukaryota > Metazoa > Chordata > Aves > Passeriformes > Rhabdornithidae > Rhabdornis > Rhabdornis inornatus. The sequence continues at coordinate 22,175 of VWZS01005104.1, forward strand.
ATGAGGTTTCCTGTCCTTTAATGACCAGATTAACACCTGGCTATTAAACCCCTGAGCTGGAAGCTTGCTGTGGACACACAGAGTCGGGGGTGGAGGTGAAGGCTGTGGGAGAAGGGGCCACACCAAACCACCCTCCAGGCTGATCTTGTCTGGATGGGAATGTCCTGGAGCTTGTGCTGTGTTTATTCACCTGTGGCTGCATCAGTTCCTTGGCTCCTGCTGGCGGTGCTGCCACATCGAGGGCACTGCAGCAGCTGGGGCTGCAGGCGGGGTCTGCTAAAGACAAACCAGGATTTACCCAGCTTTTCATGGGAAAAAACTCTCTGCTCCCCGTGCCTAAGGCTGGAGGGCTCCTGCTAGCCCTGTGGCGGCACACAAGGTGCAGGTGGACAGGAGCCAGGTCAAGGTGCTCTTACCAGGATGGTGTTGGGACATCAGAGCAAAGCACCGTGGTGTCACCCCCCTGTCCCCCTCCCTGCTGCCACAGCTCTCTGAAGCATGGCTTGTCTCCTTTACCTCTAGAATTATAACAGAAAGTTTCAGGTCTTGAAAATCTGTAGCTTTGAAGTTCGCATTAATTTGTTTTGAAAATGTGCTAGCTGGATTTAGTTTTCCATCTTTTAATATCAGATTTTAAGGCATGAAAGTGCTGGTGGGAGGACGGGGCTGTGAGTCACAGCTTGGTGTCTGGCTCCAGAGTCACAATTAAACACTGCTCCTCCATCAAAGGGGACAATGCCCTGTGGACAGCAATAACCTCAAGAGTTTGCTTGAACTGCTTCGTTTACACCCTTGGCTCCGATTTCTAATCCTGGAACTCTGTGTCAGCTTCATGCAGAATAATAAGAACAAATATTATAGTTGTGGCATTGCAGAATAGAAATGTTATTTAAGCATGTGCTTTGTGCAGAGCTCTGGGCAACCTGTAAATCACTGCCCAGTCTGACACAGCTCTCAGCTGAGTGTGATTTACATATTCTCCCAATAAAGCACTCTGAAAATAAAATTAAATAAATGGAAAATACAGGTAATTATAATAAAGAAAAGGTACTATGGTAGTATTAAAAATACTTTTAAACTTTTAGGTGCTCTCTGCAGGTAGGTAATAAAATGCCATTAACAATATTTATGTTACAGGTGTTCTGGAAATAGAAATTGAACGTTTTCCCCAATTCTTTTCAATTGAAAAAGATGTGAGGCAGAAACTTATTTTAATGAAAGGAACTGACTAAAAAGCACTTTTCTTTTGGAGCAGTTTCAGAAATAATGAAGAAGGCAGTTAAGTCAGATGGTGACTGAAAGCACAGGATTGTCCCAGGAAGCCAAAAGAGGCGCAGGCACAACCCTTGGAAGTGACAGAGCATCAGCAGTGTCACTGTCACTGTGCCACTGACTGCAGTGCTGTGCTGCACTGCAAACCCTGCCTGCTGCAGGGGCTGCAGCTCTGCAGGAAACAGCTCCTCAGGCTGCAGCTCTGCCCCTGTGCACAGTGCAGGGGCTGCAGCTCTGCCCCTGTGCATAGTGCAGTGGATGCAGCATTGCCCCTGTGCAGAGTGCAGTACTCACCTGCAGGACCAGCAGCAATGCAGCATGGTTGCAGCTGGGGTTGCAGCAGGGGTTGCAGCTGGGATTGCAGCATGGTTGCAGCAGGGTTGCAGCTGGGTTGCAGCTGGAAAAAAAACCCGCTCCAGCAGTCCCTGCAGGGCTGTTTCTGGTTTCCAGGTGCACACATTGCACACAGCACAGTTGCAGCTGGGGTTGCAGCAGGGTTGCAGCAGGGCTGCAGCTGTGTGTTTGCTGCAGTCCAGGCCCACAGGAACCTTTCCAGAAAATGAATTTTCTCCCTCAGTTTGTGTGGCTGACCTCGGTGCCTTGCTGCTCGCGGCTGCAGTTGCCATGGAAACGGGACAGTGATGGTTCTGTGGGTCCTGTCACCGACACTGCTGGGGTCCAGAGATCATTTTCACAGTTCAGCTCCTCGGGAGGTGAATGTCATTCCACAAAAATTTGCTTCGTGATTTGACGGGATTGTCACTTTGTCATCCTAGATTAAAATATGGGTTCGAGTTCAAAGGCAGAAATATTTGCCAAACCTACAGGCTCCTGGAGGAAGCTGCATTTTCTGGCAGTCCCAGGGCTGCAGAGCTGCCGAGCTGGGCAGGTTGTTGGCACTTGTCAGCCCAGGAGGGGTGAGTGGCTGTGGAATCGCCTCTGACAATTCTGAAATGTGTGCAGAACACAATCACACTCGCTGGTAACAGCCTCTGCTGATGGAGTTTTGAGTCTCTTCAGGGAGTAACTAGCTCAGAAGCTTTTTTTTTTCTCTTGAAAACTTGATGTTTCTACAAGGACAGTTTGAGAAAAGAGGAACTGGAGCCTGGGCTGGTTTTGGCAGGCCATGTTTTCTAGATTACCAAGAATCTTTGGTGTTTGCCTCCAGTCTTTCCAAAGAACCATTTTTCTTTAGAACTCAAACCCCACCACGAAACATGGAGCACAGAGTAGGGGCTACTTCATATTTTTAGCATATGGTGTGCCTGGTTAGACATCCCAGGGTAGAGAAAACAAAACTAATCATAATGAGTTTTCACCACTGGCTGCAGCTTTGTAAGTCTTAAAAACAGGTCTATAACCTGTGTTTCATTGTAGTTATAATTAATTAAATGAAGCTAGCTCTGTGCAATCCTGTGCTTCAGACAAGTCTTGGCATTTTCAGGGACAAAAGGCCCCATCCACATTTTCCCCCTGGTCTGGCAAGGTGAGCTAGCTGTGCACTGCCACTCTGCTGTTGCCTTTGCTTTCCTGTGGCCCAGAGGTTTTGGAAAGGTTTATCTGTTGTGGTTCCTCTCTCTCTGAGCAGGTTTGTGTTTGGTGCACCCTTGCTCCTGCCCTGTGTCCTTTCCGAGCCAGCTGTGCCCTTTCCCACCAGAATTCCAGGCATGGCACTGCCTCCCTCAGCTCCTGCTCTGGAGGGAAAAGGGAACCCTGCGAGCTCCTTCCCACAGCTTCTGTCATTTGGCAGCACTGGGTCTGCCACCTCACTTTGCTGCTGGGGAAACAGGCATTTCCAGCACCTGATAGCACAGCATAAAAAAGATTGAGATGGCTGGAAGCAGTGCAGTAAGACTCATTCTCAGGATGTTGTTTCAAGATGACTTGCAGAGACTTAGCCAATTAAAAGCAGTCAGAGTTGATGCAGATTGATGTCTCACACTGACAATCTGCCTCAGGACAGTGCACAGGATCCTGTCCTGAGCTGGGAGAAATCCTGCACTGGGAGCCTGGAAAAGGGATGAGACAGTGCAGAAGTGGGAGATACAATCAGGAGTAAAAGCTGGAAGAGAAGAGAAGAGAAGAGAAGAGAAGAGAAGAGAAGAGAAGAGAAGAGAAGAGAAGAGAAGAGAAGAGAAGAGAAGAGAAGAGATAAAAATGATGAGNAAGGAAAGGAAAGGAAAGGAAAGGAAAGGAAAGGAAAGGAAAGGAAAGGAAAGGAAAGGAAAGGAAAGGAAAGGAAAGGAAAGATCTAGCCTGCTACACCCACAGGCAGCACCTGACCCTCTGAGACATTTACATTTCCTTGTCCTTGAGCAGACAGGGGAGGAGGTTTTGGGAATCGCCTGTCACCAGCAGTGCCATCACTGTCACCAGCTGTGCCATCATTGTCACTGTCACCAGCAGAGCCTGCTCCTGGGCTGAGCCCAGGAGAGTTGGGCACAGCTCTGGGTCAGCTCAGGACCAGTCTGATGTCACCCTGCACAGTGCCCAGAGCAGCCAAGGTTGGATTATCCTGCTGCCCCCATAACTGACTTTTCCATCATATTTGTCAATTATTTGATACCTTTGACCTGGAGACAGAATTTCCCTTTCAATTATTACCCCGTTCAAGCCTGGGTTTGCTCATGGCAAACTGGATATCTGTGAAACCAAGTTCCTCTGTACAGTTTTTGTTGTCTGGTTGTGAGAACAGTGTTGCTCTTTTGTCCTACCTTTGGAGACAAACTGGTCCCTAATAATAGCATGATATGTTAAAAAAACCAAAAAACAAAAAAAAAACCTTACCCATTTGAAAATTGTAATTTATTTTCTTTTAAAAAATGCAAATGAATCCCTCCAGACTTTCTGGTCAATTTGCTTTTGTGAGGCTATTAAAGAAAACCTGTAATGGAAGTGGGTAATATTTTCTTGTCTCTTTTCTTCCCTCTCTTAGCTCTATAAAGTAACTCCAGAATCTTTTAGGGAATAACCAAACACTGTGGGAAATAGGAAAGTGAACATTTGTGTTCAAGAAAGGAATAAATCTTCACTATTGTAAGGACCAGGTCCAATTCTTTTCCTTTCACACTGCTTTCATTTTCCACATGATTTTCTGAGAATTTAATTATTTTGGCTTCTGGCCATGGTCATCAACAAGCAGTCCTGGGAAATTTGTTCTGTCACCCATTCCTGGGTCTCATGCATTTTCAGCAGCCACATTTTTCTGGATTTGCAAGAAGTGTGAGCTGTGAGTGAAGCAGAAAACTTTCCATTCTGTGTGCCCGGCAGTCAGAGCTGCAATGCTGCTGAATTCCTGCTCCAGGATTGTCTGTGCTCTGATTGATCCCAGCACATCTGAATTCCTGCTCCAGGATTGTCTGTGCTCTGTGGATTGATCCCAGCACATCTGAATTCCTGCTCCAGGATTGTCTGTGCTCTGTGGATTGATCCCAGCACATCTGAATTCCTGCTCCAGGATTGTCTCTGCTCTGATTGATCCCAGCACATCTGAATTCCTGCTCCAGGATTGTCTCTGCTCTGATTGATCCCAGCACATCTGAATTCCTGCTCCAGGATTGTCTCTGCTCTGTGGATTGATCCCAGCACATCTGAATTCCTGCTCCAGGATTGTCTGTGCTCTGTGGATTGATCCCAGCACATCTGAATTCCTGCTCCAGGATTGTCTGTGCTCTGTGGATTGATCCCAGCACATCTGCAGTGCCTGGCTGGAGCTTTGTCCTGCATGTTCCTGCAGCAGCTACCACAGAACACAGAAAACATGTTCTGTTCCACTGGGGCTCCTCCTGAGGCTCAAGTGATGCTCCAGGAGCAGCAGAGCACGAGAGGCAGCACAGGCACACACAATGGATTAACTTAATCTGGAGATTAAAGCACAAACATGCAGCAAGGCTGTTCACAGCAGCAGAACCCAGGCACCCCCAAAAATGGAGATTTCACTGGGAGCAGAGCAGCTCCTGGGGCTGGGAACAGGCACCAGTGGCTGTGCAGGAGCAGCTCTGCTCATCCACACCCGATTATTAACAGCCCTTAATTGGCCATGGAACACTCTTCTGCTGGGACAATAAGCTCTCATTTTCTTTGATCACTGAATGGCAAAGTTCAGTGGGAAATTAGCTCCTGCCTTGGGCCTGGGGATTGAGAACAGAGAATTCTGTCTCAACAGCAGTGCAGTGAGAGAATTAGTACCAAAAAATATTGGAGAAAGGAACTGTAGGAAAAGAATGGTAAAATCCCACTGCAAGTTTGGTTTCCCTGGGGAAATCACAAACTTCTTAAATTCAGCCTGCAAGGACATTACACTTTAATTCTTCATATTTGTTTTTAATAACTTGCACCAAAGACAAGGAGAAGGACATATTTTGGTTCAGTACTTAATTTTTGGGAAGGCTTTTTTTTCTTCTTCTGTATTTTTAGAATCTGGAAGCAATGGAGGTGACAAGGCACTTGATTTGTGGAAAGCCTTAGCAAGACAGGGATTCCTAAATCCCTGGTTAGGTGCTTAAGTCAGAAGTCAGTGCTGCAGCCCCTGGAATTGCCTTCTCATATTAAAATTCCTGAGGTAGCTCCATTTCTGGTCGTGGCCTTAATTTTGTCTGGCTTGATGGGGATTTGAAGTGAGACTTGAGTTCCAGTCCCTGCTCTGCTGAATATTTAATATAAATGCAGAAATATTAATAAAGCAAGGATTAGGTGGGACTCTCCTCTCTCAGGGAATGCCTTGTGACTAATCTGTGGAGTTCACCTTCTCTCTCTGAGCCAGAGAATATTTAATTATTCAGTGTGAGTGGGACAGGTCCAACGGGCAAGGGATGAGCATCCAGCAGGGAGTCGAAATGCTTTTCTGCACAAATGAAAAGCGCAATCCCTTGGGCAAAGGAGGGATTTGAGCCCAGGTATTCTGGGCAAAGGCTGTGTCCTCCAAAGGCAGCTGGAGATTTTTGGGAAGGTGTGTGAGAGGTGAGGCTGCTTTGGCAACGTCTCCCTTCTGGTGAGGGTCTGTGGTGAGAGGGCAGGCTGTTAAACACTGCGGGTGACAGGCAAGGAACAATTGCACCTCCCTTCCCCCTCTGGGATAAAAATCAACCTGAATTTAGCTGCTGTTGCAGCCTAGATTTTTTTTTTTTTTCTGTAGTTACAATGCTTACATTTAGCAGCCTCTTCCTGGGCTATAAATGATACCCACAGGAAAGCAATGATCTGAAGTGACTGAAAATGGCTCTTAGTCAGATTCACACCATTATTTTGAAAGTGCAAATAACATTTGGGAAATGGGAAATGGGAAATGGTCTCTGCAGTTATTAGTTTTGTCTTTTTTTTTTTTCTTTCTTTCTTTAATTTGCTAGAAACCACCCAAGATTAGGTAAGCAACTGTGTATGTGCTGATTAAAGTGCATTCCTTGTGCCATCAGCCTGATAGTGTGTGCAGGCAGGACAGGGAGGAGGAGGAGGA
>VWZS01005107.1:859-30951 GCA_013397075.1 Rhabdornis inornatus
TGTATTTGCTGTATTTCTGTATTTGCTGTATTTGCTGTATTTCTGTATTTCTGTACTTTCTGTATTTCTGTGTTTATGTATTTTCTGTATTTTTGTATTTATGTATTTATGTATTTGCTGTATTTGCTGTATTTGCTGTATTTCTGTGTTTATATATTTGCTGTATTTCTATATTTTCTGTATTTCTGTAGGCATCTATTTGCTGTATTTCTGCACTCTTGCAACCTTTCCTGTCTTCCCTTTGGAATTTTCCTTCATTTCTTGTCAATCCACGTCGCCTCAAATCACCAAGCCAGTGCTGGCTGCCATAATTTATTTGATTTCATAGCCAGCCCTTCCTTTCTCCCATTTTCCAGTGTTTAGCAGAGTTCAGTGTTGTGACTTGATTTAAAATAAATCTAAGTCTACAGCACAGGGAATTTTTCTTTTGAATGTTAATAGTAGTAATAATAAATAATAATAAATAATAATAATAATAATAATATATAATAGCTATTCCCTGAGAAAAATCTATTACTATTTTCCTTTCTGGTGATAGAAAATGCAAAGAAAGTTTAAGGAAGTTGCATTTCAGCTGGACTGCTCACAACCACTAAACTTCCTGAAAAGACTGGCACATCCTGATAAAAGCTGAAAATATCCGTGGATATTCCCAAAGAGTTTTTTACCTCTTGTGTTTCGCTCCTGGGAAGCACCAGGGATCAGAGGAGGTGGAAGGGGAGGGCACAGGGTGGGACAGAGCTGCAGCTGTGGTGACCTGGTGGCCCTTCAGGCCATCATTTCTGCTGGGATGAGCTCCTCAAAATCCACCTGGAGTTCCCAAAATCACCACAGAATCCCAGAATGGGTGAGCTGGAAAAGAGAATCTCATCCCACCCCATGCACGGGCAGTTGGGCATTTTCTAAATCCACAGCTGGATGGGAACAGCTGGATGGGGTCTGCCCAGAAAGTCCCAGAAATGGCAGCAGGAGGTCTCAGCAGAGCAGGAATATTTGGGATCTGGGAAGAGATCTGGGAATGGCTTGTCCCCTGTTGGCCCTGACACTGCAATTCCTGGCTTCCTCTTCCCCCTCTCCTGGAGATTTCCAGGTCAAATGGGTTCATCGGAGCTCCCTGCCCTGGGATTTAATGGGTTTCCCCAGAGCCACTGGTGACCAACTGGGACACACTGGTGTGGTCCCTGCAGGAGCTGCAAGCTCATCCTGGAAATTCATTGGAATAAATTCAATTTCGCTTCATATGAATTAACTAGAATGGGAAATTTAATGGAATAAAACCCATTGAACTTATGGAATGAACCCACAAACACATCTGATAGGCACAGCAGGCTGGCACAGCTCTTTTCTCCTTTTTGAAAATTCCATAGGCAACTTCATTCTCTGCACATCCCTGAAAAACAAATAAATGGATAAATAAAGTGGATAAATAAAGGGGAGAAGCTGGAGCAGGGAATGCCTGTGTTGGTTCCCACTGAAGGAAATTCAGGAGGGAAGAGGAAACCTCCCCAGAGCTGGAGAAAAGAAAGATCCTTCAGAATTCCTGGTGATTTCTCCTTTTCAGTGACTTCTGGGAGTGGAAATTAAGAGCAAAATGCACATGGAAAAATCCAGGAGAGGCTTTTTAATGTGCAGAGGTTGGATTAAATGATTTGTTATTAAATAAAGACTCTGTTTCTGTCGCCTGTGTTGTGCACTGAGCTGGGCAGCACCTCTGGGATTTGGATCAGGATCAAATCATGGAATATCCTGAGCTGGAAGGGACCCACAGGAATTGAATCCAAGCCCTGGCCCTGCCCAGACCCCCCAACAATCCCAGCCTTGGCATCCCTGGGAGAGGTGTCCAAATGCTCCTGGGGCTCTGGCATGAACCAGGGGGTGCTTCCCAGATTCTTACTTTTATTAAAAATTCTTTTTTTTCCTGTCACAATCCCCTTCTCCAGGTCAGGATCTGGATGGAAAGACAGCTGGGCTGGTGGTGAAGAGAGAGATCTCCCTTTTTTTGAGGGAAAGCCAGAAACAGGAGAACAAAGCGTGGATTTTGTGTCCTGGGTAAATCCCAGAGGCTCCCTAAGTGATGTCCAGGCTGGTTTTCCTATTCCTGCACCACAACGTTTGCTTATTAAGGTGAAAAAATAAAAATATGGGGAGGATTTGACGTTTTATCCCTCAGGGTCCAATCCAGCCCCGAGTCCCTGGGAATGGGGCTGCAGGGATGAGGGGAAATTCCAGAGGTGGAGTGAGAAGGATCTGCCTGCAGGGTCGCTGTGAGATTCCTGTCTGCACCCTTTTCCCAGCTCCCTTTGGCACTGTTGGGTGGGAAACAGAAAAATCAAGCTTTGAGGAAACCCTGCCAGGACAAAAAGTCCTGGAAGTCCCTGGAGCTGCCGGGATGGAGAGCACAGGCTGGGGGTTCACGTGCACAGCAGCTGCTGGATCCATGCTCCCCTGAGAAATCCCTGCTGCTACTGGAGCTGGAGGTCACCAGGAAAAAGGAAACGGAGCTCAGGCCTTGGGAACAATGGGAGAGATCCTGGAGATAGGGCTGGGGAGAGGGGGCAGCTCCTGGGGCTGCAGGGCTGGGGTGGAGTTTGCAGGGAAACCTGGAGAAGGGTGGGCATGGAAGTGGTGGGAGACAGAGACAGAGCTGTGCCAAAGCAGCTTTCCCTGGGGAATCAAAAACTGGGGATCAATCCTTGATCCTCAGGGTTAAATCACAGAATCCCAGGCTGGTTTGGCTTGGAAGGGACCTTGAAGATCATCCCATTCCAACAGAAACCATGGCAGGGACACCTCCCACTGTCCCAATGTCCAACCTGGCCTTGGGCACTGCCAGGGATCCAGGGGCAGCCACAACTGCTCTGGGAATTCCATCCCAGCCCCTCCCCACCCCCCCAGGGAACAATTCCTGCCCAAGATCCCATCAAATCCTACTTTGAAGCCATTCCCTGTGTGCTGTCCCTCCATGCCTTGGGAATTGTCTCTCTCCATGTTTCCTGCAGCTCCTTCAGGCCCTGCAAGGCCACACTGAGCTCAGCCCAAAGCTTCTCCTGTCCAGGCTGAACAATCCCAGCTGTGCCAGCCTTTCCTCCCAGCAGAGCTGCTCCATCCCTCTGCTCATCCTGCTGCCTCCTCTGGGCTCTCTGCAGCAGCTCCAGCTCCTCCCTGTGCTGGGACAGGGCTGGGACAGCTCTGCAGGTGGGCTCACACCTGAGGGGACACAGGGACACAATCCCAATCCCTTTCCTGATCCCACACTGGGCACGGGGGGCTCTGGGCTGGGGCAGGTCCAGCTCTCCCAGGGCTGCTCCATCTGCTCATCCCAGCCTGGATTCATCCCAGGGATTGCCCTGACTCAAGTGCTGCACTCGGCTTTGTTAAACCTCATGACATTCCCATGGGACACTTCTGGCCCAGGTCCCTCTGGATGTCACCTCAGGGCAGCTCCTGCCACATTCCCTTGAGCTCCCGAGCTCCTGTGCCGGGGCTGCTGCTGCTCCCTGCAGCCATTCCTTGAGAAAAGCTCCCGGCAGGTTTCACATGAGGGCTCCAGCTGGGTCAGGAGCTTGGGGACCGAGTTTGGGGCAGCGATAACAACGTGTAAAACTGAAACAGGATGCCCGAGAAATATTACATGAGATAAGAGCAGTTATCAGCTGCAAAGAATGTTCTGCTGGCTTCTGATTGCTCCTATCTTCTATTTTTATCAGTTTCCTCCTGCTTGTCTCTGGACAAGTTTCCAGGTTTAGCAGGTCTGACCCAGGCAGCTGCAAATAAAGATAGCACTGATAATTCCAAATCACCCAGGGGAGCTCACTGCAGCCTCTGGCTGGGAAGGATTTTCCAGCTGGACTCTTTAACCCCGGGGGTTTGATCTCCCATCCCTGCAGCTCTGAAGATTCCTGCTGGTAAAATTAAAAATCCACCTTTTTTTTTTTTTTTGGTGGTAAAATATTTTTAAAAATCCACCTGCAGTGGGTGCGAGTTGTCCATGAGATGGGAAAGAAGAGCTTGGAGCTCTCCAGGGTGGGGAGGGCAAAGGATGAGCTCTCAGTTTTGGAACGTCAGAGCTGCCGGAGATCAGCACGGGGTGGATCCCTGCATCGGGGCTGCCTGGATAAAAACAGCTGGAGAGAAACAGCTGGATATAAATACCTGGATATAACTACCTGGAAATAAACACATGGATAAAAACAGCTGGCTATAAATACCTGGAAATAAACACCTGGATAAAAACAGATGGAGGGAAACAGCTGGAGAGAAACAGCTGGATATAACTACCTGGATAGAAACAGCTGGATAGAAACACCTGGATATAAATACTGGGAAATAAACACCTGGATAAAAACAGCTGGAAATAAATACCTGGATAGAAACATCTGGAAATAAATACCTGGATATAAACAGCTGGATAGAAACCCCTGGATATAAACACCTGGATAGAAACAGCTGGCTATAAATACCTGGAAATAAACACCTGGAGGGAAACACATGGATAGAAACACCTGGATAAAAAGAGCTGGAAATAAATACCTGGATAGAAACATCTGGAAATAAATACCTGGATATAAACACCTGGATATAAACACCTGGATAAAACCAGCTGGAAATAAACACATAGAAATAAACACACGGATAGAAACACCTGGATAAATCAGCTGGAAATAAACACCTGGATTGAAACACCTGGATAGAAACTCCTGGAAATAAATACCTGGATAGAAACACCTGGAAATAAACATCGGGATGGAAACACCTGGATAGAAACACCCGGAGTCATTCCAGGGATTTATTTCCCTCAGGGTTGCACTCACGTTTTTTTCCAGCTGGAATTGGCAGCTGGCTGTCCCAAAGCTGAGCCTGCAGCACTCCCACAGCTCAGTGGGAGTGAGTTTATTGTGGGCAGGTTTAAAGCCGACAGAAGGATTGGATTTGAGGTTGGGTTGGCCCAGGGATCCAGGGGCAGCCACAGCTGCTCTGGGAATTCCATCCCAGCCCCTCCCAGGGAACAATTCCTAATTCCCAATATCCCATCAAATCCTACTCTGGATCCGCTCCCTGTGTGCTGTCCCTCCATGCCTTGTCCCCAGTCCCTCTCCAGCTCTCCTGGAGCTCCTTTAGGTCCTGGAAGGGGCTCTGAGCTCTCCCTGCAGCTTCTCCTGTCCAGGTGAGCACCCCCAGCTCTCCCTCAGAGCATCTCCATGGCTCTGTCTGGGCTCACTCCAACATTTCCATGTCCTTTTCCAGGTCCCCTGTCCCTCCGTGGAGCTGGAGGTGCCACCAAGCCCTGGGCAGGTGCTGCTGGCGAGGGAGCTGTGCCCAGAGGCTGCTCTGGCATCGCTGCTCCCCACGCCCAAACTCTCCCTGGGGGCTGCAAACTCCAGGAGAGGAATTTGCTGCTGACATTTTGGTATTTTGGCAGGAGTGGGTGTGCCGGGACAGATCCCAGCCCCTGCCTGGCCCTGCTCAATCAGCTGGAGAGAGGGGACGGGCGAGTGGCTGCCCCCTTCCCTGAGCCTGTGGAACGGGTTGGGAGGGAAAAAACAACACCTGAGGCCACGAGCAGTGCTTGAAATTCAGATTTTATTGCTTGGTACAAGTGAAAAAAACAGGGGGGGGAAGATGCCTCCAAAACTCCCACGGTGGGAATGCACAGCGGGCACCGAGGGGTGAGGGTGGCACAGCAAAGCTGAGCTGTCAGAGCTCCTCTCTTTTTAAATTGCAATGAAATAAAAAGGAAAAAAAAATTCCATACAGTTAATGCTGAGCATCACCCTCCTCACAAATAACCCCCCTGGAGCTATGAAAATAAAATGACCCAACATTTATTTTATGGAAATAAAATCCCTGAAAATAGCCGGGGTGGAGGGAGAGCTGCAGGAGGGAGCCCTGGGGACAATCTTCATCCAAGGGGTTTAATGTCATGGAAAGTTTTAACATCATAAAATATTTTTATGAATTAAATGTTTTAATTAATTAAAGGGTTAAATGTCTTTTTTGTAGTGCAAGTTTAAGCCAAGTCCAGGGACCTGGCTCTGCAGATCCTCTCCCAGGGCAAGTCCTAAACACTGAGATCCCAAAAGAGCAGTGCACAAGCTGGAAATCAACATTTTTCCAAAGCTGGGTTTCCATTTCTCTAGAGGAAAAAGTGACTGGGATAATTAAGCTGCTGGAGATTTTCCAAGCTGCTCCAGACACCAAAAACGTGGATCTTGCCCTCAGCTTAATGGCAGGCATTATATAAATATATTTTTTTATGTTAAAACCTCGGATACCTGGGAGTTGCAGGAGCTGCTCGTGGAATCAGAGCTGAGCACAGACATCACCTCTGTGTGATTAAACAGCAGAAATTATGGAATTGCTCTTCCCACAGTGGAAATCCCCTTCCCAACCAGGGGCTGGCACTTGGGGTTTGTGCAATAATTCCTCGGGATTGAAATTTGGGAATGTTGCCCACATCCATGGCACAGACCCCGTGGGCTGCTCAGTCTTTGCACCTGGATTTTGCTGCCAGGATCAAGCCCCATCCGTAGGAAAGAAATTAAATTGGCAGCAAGATCAGTCTGGGAGACCTGCTAGGAATCAGCATGATGGAATCACTGAGGCTGGAAAAGCTCTCCAAGATCTTCGAGTCCAAGCCTTGACCCAGCATTAACCCACGTCCCCAAGTGCCACATCCAGCACAGTTTCCCTCCAAAGTCTGTGCTCTTCCACGGAAATATTTTTCAGAAAAAAATGGGAAACTTTTCCTAATATTTTATCGCTAAGAGAGGCATGGTTCTGAAGGAAATAGGTTTGCACAGCATTGTACAATTTATAAAATCATTATTCTAAGCTGGACAAAAACACAAATGAAATCTTTCAGCTACTTTTTCTTGGGAGAATTTTTGGTCTTTCTGGAAAATGATTGTCTAAGTCATGCTTGGCAATTAACACCTCTGCCCTTTGTTTGGTTCTAATTGGATCCTAATTAGGCTCTAATTTCACACCAGCAACACCGAGATTTGCCTTTGTAGAGAATCAGAGAATCCCAGAATGGTTTGGGTTGGGAGGGAGATAAAACTCATCCCATTCCCACGGCAGGGACACCTTGGAGGAACCTTCCAGGCTGCTCCCACTGTCCCAGTATTGGCCTTGGGCACTGCCAGGGATTCAGGGGCAGCCACAGCTGCTCTGGGAATTCTATTCCAGGGCCTGCCCACCCTGCCAGGGCTGGATTTATTCCCAAAATCCCATCCAGCCCTGCCCTCTGGCAGCCTGCTCAGGAGGTGAAGCTGATGAGTCCATAATTCCGTGTGCATCCCGAGCTTGGCCCCACCATGATTCCAACACCACTGGCACATCCCAGAGCCATCAGCTTCAGCAGCACTGCTCCTTCAGCCTGGCCAAGCACCAGCAGCTCCCCTGACCCACAGCCAGCATCACTCACACCACCCCTGTACCACAAAACCCTTTCCTTAGGAACATCCCAAAAAAAAAAAAACCAAAAAAAAAAACACCTTTTCCCCTAGGGAGATCTCTCCTCAGGGATCTTGCTGCCTGGCTGCTCCACAGCCAGCTGGTTCTCCAGGACACAGCAGAGTTTGCAGTTCTGGATGATTTTGGCCCGGCAGTAGAGCCTGTCCTGCTGGCTCCAGGTGTCGCAGGTGATGTAGGTGCTGAAGGGGTCGCGGGGCCCCTCGAGGCGCCGCGCCCGCAGGTTGGTCACCATCACCCCCACGGTGAAGAAGCCCAGCAGCCCCAGCATCAGCAGCACGTAGATGATCTCCAGGTTGTTGCTGGTGCTCCTCACCTTTGCAGGAGCTGAGCTGTTGGTCTGTTCCAGGCAGTCCTGGAGCAGTTTGGACAGGAGCAGGTTCAGGGCTGTGCTGTTGGACAGCACCAACATTTTGGGTTTTCTGCCCTTGGCGCTGCTTCCTCCCTTTGGCTAGAAAAGAATAAAAATCAGATCAAGACGGGATTTCCTCTGTCTCCCTCCCCTGGTTCCTCTCCTCAGGGAGGGATTTACCGGGGGTGGGCTTGGGGAGCTGCTCTCATCTCCCATCTGCACCCAGCCAGGGCTGAGTCCATCCCCACCAGCAGCTCCACAACATCCTGGGCTGCACAGATGGGCTGGCATGGTGTGGGACTGGCATGGTGTGGGGCTGGCATGGTGTGGGGCTGGCATGGGGCCGGCATGGGGCTGGCATGGGGCTGGCATGGTGTGGGGCTGGCATGGTGTGGGGCTGGCTGGTGTGGGGCTGGTGTGGGGCTGGCATGGTGTGGGGCTGGCACAGATCTCACCCCGACCTCCCTGGTCCTGTTTCAAGTTCAGGACTCCCTCCCTGAGCCCCCCAGGCATGAGGAGTGTCCCGGTCAGAGGGACAGAGGGACAGCCCCAATTTCTGCTCCGGCACAGGGACAGCACCCAGGGAGCAGCTGGAGCTGTGCCAGGAGGGATTTAGGATGGATTTTAGGGCAAGGTTCTTCCCCCAGAGGCTGCTGGGCACTGCCCAGGCTCCCCAGGGAATGGGCACGGCCCCGAGGCTGCCAGAGCTCCAGGAGCAGGGAATGGGGACACCCAGGAGCACCTGGAAGCCCAAAGCCTCCCAGGCACAGCCTCTGCTCTGACAGAGTCACACAAGAGGCTGAAGGCTCCTCTTCCCTTTCCGGTGCCACCTGTAAATCACTTAATGACAGGAATCCTGTCAGCACTGCATTCCCAAATCCTCAGCAGCCAGGCAACATCAAACCATAAAATCATTTTGGAGTGGGAAGGGACCTCAAAGATAATCTTGTTCTACTCCTGCCATGGCAGGGACACCTCCCACTGTCCCAGTGTCCAACCTGGCCTTGGGCACTGCCAGGGATCCAGGGACAGCCACAGCTGCTCTGGGCACCCTGTGCCAGGGCCTGCCCACCCTGCCAGGGAACAATTCCTAATTCCCAAGATCCCATCCAGCCCTGCCCTCTGGCAGTGGGAGCCATTCCCTGTGTGCTGTCCCTCCAGTCCATGGGAATTGTCTCTATCCATGTTTCCTGCAGCTCCACCCAAGGTTGGACACTGGGCTTGGAGCAGCCTGGGACAGTGGAAGGTGTCCCTGCCATGGCAGGGGTGGCACTGGATGCTTTGAGGTCCCTCCAACCCAAACGAGTCCGGGATTCTGGGATTTTCTGATCTGTCCCTGATCTCTTCAACACCCAAATCCCTGCAGCCCTGAGGTGCCAGAGCTGCAGAAGCCAATCCAGGGACCAAGGGGAGCCTCTGGAGAGCTCGTGGTGCCAGTTTGGACGCTGAGGCCATGGGGAATGTCACAGCAGAGCTGCAGATTCACTTTGGGCTCCAAACACAGGGAATTGCAGCTGGATCTGGAACCTCGTGGAACTGCTGCCAGCTGTGGGATTGCCAGGACTGACTTACTCCTGGCTGCTTCCCAAAAAAAAAAGCACAGCACAACAGCTCTGTCTGCTCCAAAGGAGCTTGGATCCTGTTCCCAGACCTGGATCCTGTTCCCAGACCTGGATCCTGCTCCCTGAGCCTGGATCCTGCTCCCAGACCTGGATCCTGATCCCAGAGCCTGGATCCTGCTCCCAGACCTGGATCCTGCTCCCTGAGCCTGGATCCTGTTCCCAGACCTGGATCCTGCTCCCAGACCTGGATCCTGCTCCCAGTGGAGGGCACCCAGCCCAGTGGGCACCTTCAGCTCCAGCCCAGCCCCTGCCTGAGCTGGGCTCATCTCCAGGCTGCTGCTGCCACCAGCGTTTACGAGGGAAGGGGGAATTTTCTGTCCTGGAATGCACCTAAAATTTGTGGCACTTGGGTTTGGAGCTCAACAGGAATTTTGTCCTTGAGCATTGGGTGCTGCCCAGAGGAGGCAGCAGGATGAGCAGAGGGATGGAGCAGCTCTGCTGGGAGGAAAGGCTGGCACAGCTGGGATTGTTCAGCCTGGACAGGAGAAGCTTTGGGCTGAGCTCAGTGTGGCCTTGCAGGGCCTGAAGGAGCTGCAGGAAACATGGAGAGAGACAATTCCCAAGGCATGGAGAGACAGGACACAGGGAATGGCTTTGAACTGAAAAATTATAGGTTTAGATGGGATATTGGGCAGGAATTGTAACCTGGGAGGGGCTGGGATGGAATTCCCAGAGCAGCTGTGGCTGCCCCTGGATCCCTGGCAGTGCCCAAGGCCAGGTTGGACACTGGGACAGTGGGAGGTGTCCCTGCCATGGCAGGGCTGGGATGGGATGGGCTTTAAGGTCCCTCCCAGCCGAAACCATTCCATGATTCCATGAAAACTGACTCTTGGCTTCCTCTATTTCTTTTCCCTGCTGAGGTTTCAATGTGCTATTTATCACACAAACAGAGGTGGATGTGAAATTACAGATTTTAGCACCATTTTCTCAGCTCTCCCAAATCAGAGCTCCTCTATTTCCATTTCCACCAAGCAAACATCTCCAAGCCTCTCTCCTGTTGCTGCCAAAAGCGTCAGCAGCCAGCCCCAGAATCCCAGGCAGTCTGGAGGAACACTCACCTTTAGAAAACACGGCTCTGTCACAACTTTTTGTGGTTTGATGACACGGAAATAAAGCCTGTGCTACTCTCAGAGCAAAACTCAGCACAGCACATCACCCACCGCCCAGATTTTCTGCCTTCCAAATGTTCTGGTGCTTCTCCACCGCCCTAAAGGATCCACTGACCTCCCTGGCTCGTTTCCCTGCCATTCCTTCAGGGATGAGTAGGTCAGACACCGTTCTTCATTGCACAAGGCAGCACCATTTCCTCGCTCCAGCTCCCGGGAATTTTGCAACCCAGCAGCATCCAGGGCAGTGCTGCTGCCCGAGCTGGGGCAGCTGCACATGCTGGGATCTGCAAACAGCTCCTGCAGCTCCCAGAGCTCCTGCAGGGTGGGATCTGCACCCCTGGGATCTGCAAACAGCTCCTGCAGCTCCCGGAGATGCTGCAGGGAGGGATCTGCAGCTTTGGGATCTCCAAACAGCTCCTGCAGCTCCCGGAGATGCTGCAGGGAGGGATCTGCACCCCTGGGATCTGCAAACAGCTCCTGCAGCTCCCAGAAATGCTGCAGGGAGGGATCTGCAGCTTTGGGATCTGCAAACAGCTCCTGCAGCTCCCGGAGATGCTGCAGGGAGGGATCTGCAGCTTTGGGATCTCCAAACAGCTCCTGCAGCTCCCGGAGATGCTGCAGGGAGGGATCTGCACCCCTGGGATTTGCAAACAGCTCCTGCAGCTCCCAGAAATGCTGCAGGGAGGGATCTGCACTGTTGGGATCTGCAAACAGCTCCTGCAGCCCTCACCTGTCCATGGTAAATCTGGAGCCTCTCCCTCCCTGTCCAGGCTCATCCTTCACTGCTCACCTGGGCACTGCCTCACTCCAGCTCCTGGTGTGGCTTTAAAGAGCAGCACTGTGCACTTGGGGGCATTGAATTCTCCCCAAACGCCCACTTCTGTCTGATCACAAGCCAGAAATTCCATTTTCTTCCTATATATATATATATATATCCCACTATTCCAAAGTGGAAAACCCAGCAATCCTCCCCAAAAATAATCCAACCCAGTTTATCCCCTGGGATGCAGCTGCCCTGGGATTGCTCCCAGCCCCAAGGAGCAAACCCTGGCACGGCTGGAGCAGCAAACAAAGGCTGGCAGCAGAGCCCCAGCTCTGCTCCTCCATCAGTTCAGCCCTGCTGAGCTCCTGGAGATTCCCAGTTTTCCACCAGCCCCGCTCCCACCCCAGAGTCTGGACAGACCTGGAGGCTGCAGGGCTCCAGCCCCTCCTGGGGAAGGAGAATGGGAAGATGGAAGCTCTGGAAAAGCCCTGGATGATGGGGGTGAGGGGCTGAGCTGGCTCCTGGCTGCTGCAGGGCCACCAGCCCGGCTGTCACTGTCCCGGAGAGGCCAACAGGGAAACACCCGGGCTGGGAGGGAGGGAAGGAGGGAGGGAAGGAGGGAGGGAGGGCAGCAGGAACTGCTGCAGGTGCCCAGGTGGGAGGTGCTGGGGGGGCACCGGAGCTCCTGGCATGGGAAATGTGGAGCCAGAGGCAGAGCAGCACAGGAATTATGGAATTCTTGAGTGGGAATAAACCCCCAGGGATCATTGATCCAGCTCCTGGCCCTGCCCAGCCCCCCCAGCAATCCCAGCCTGGGCATCCCTGGCAGCTCCTGGAGCTCTGTGCCCATTCCCTGGGGAGCCTGGGCAGTGCCCAGCACCCTCTGGGGGAAGAACCTTGCCCTAAAATCCATCCTAAATCCCTCCTGGCACAGCTCCAGCCTCTCCCTGAGCTCTGAGCTCTGAGCTCCTCTGCTCCAGGAAGGTGCCCGGGGTTGGGACATTCCCAGAGATGCTGCCCTGGTCCCCTGGCACTCCTGGAGCTCCATCCTCCAGGGATGTTGCACATTTTGGGGTGTCAGGAGGAAAGGGAGCTCATTTCAGGGCTCCCCTCAAACGCCTCACTGGAGGGAGCACTGCCTCGCTCCAGCCACCACCAAAACATCAAAAACCTCCACCCAAAATCTCACCCTCCACCCAAAATCTCACCCTCCACCCAAAATCTCACCCTGCACCTTCCACACGAGGGAGGAGCGTCTGTGCTTCCCACTGAGCCAGAGGGGGATTCACCAATGCCCGCCTGGAACACACAAAATGAATTTATCAGCTTTGGAACACGAGTCTGAGCTCCTTCAGAGGATGCTGCTGATGTGGGATAACATCCCCTCAGCATTCCTGGGATCAGGACACATCCATCCCATGGGATAACATCCCCTCAGCATTCCTGGGATCAGGACACATCCATCCCATGGGATAACATCCCCTCAGCATTCCTGGGACCAGGACACATCCATCCCATGGCCCCTGGCAGGGACAGTGGCCTTCAGACTCTCATCAGCTGCAATAAACAGGGATGGGATGGGATGGGATGGGATGGGATGGGATGGGATGGGATGGGATGGGATGGGATGGGATGGGATGGGATGGGATGGGATGGGATGGGGATGGGATGGGGATGGGATGGGATGGGATAATGGGATGGGATAATGGGATGGGATAATGGGATGGGATGACCCCTCCTTTCCTGACATTCTTTAGCAGTGCTGTTCCCTGGGCAGCAGCTGCAGAGAGGAATCGAGGTGGTGATTGAGGCCTTTAAACAAAAGGATGAAAATACCTCAGCGTTTTTCTTGCTGCCCACTTTTCCAGAGCTTTATTCCATTTTTCCTCAGGGTGAGGATGCAGCCCCTGCTTTCCTTGCCTGAGCTGTTGCTCATCTAAGTGAAGGAGCAGGTTGTGGGATTAATTTCCCACACTGACCCCAATCTCTGGTCAAATCTGCTTTTCTGCTGGCCCAGCCCCTGCCTGCT
Organism: Rhabdornis inornatus; assembly: GCA_013397075.1. Lineage (NCBI taxonomy): Eukaryota > Metazoa > Chordata > Aves > Passeriformes > Rhabdornithidae > Rhabdornis > Rhabdornis inornatus. Next base: position 14,208 of record VWZS01005107.1, read on the forward strand.
CTGTTTCCCCCCTCCAGGGAAGCCCAATTCAGTTTTCCTTTGCCCTTGGGAAGCCTGGAGCAGGATCTGATTTTCTTGTTCTCACAGCCCCCAGGGAATCCCCTTTTGAGAGATTGGAGGTGAATTTTAAAGCCTGGCAGGGCACTGGAGGGGGGGACAGGGACAGAGGTGTCCCAGGCTCCAGGAGGGGGCACAGGGGGAGGTGATTCCCTTCCCCACACCAGTGGCACCAGTTTGAGTCCAAGCACAGCCACCAAAACCCTGGAATCTGCAGAAATGTTGTGCCTGAGTGTGTGAACTCACCCAAATGACTGAAGGGTGTCCCAGAGTTTGAGCCAGCACTGGAGCATCACCAGGAAAAGCTGCTGGGAGGATGGGCTGGGGCTGAGTAGGGAAACTGCACTGCTGGATTAATCAATTTGATGGAATAAATGGATTAAATCAGCAATGCAGGAGGCTCAGAAATGGGGTCAGGGCAGCAAAGGCTCCCTCTGGGGTGGCCACAGTGCACTGGATCCAGGAGAGACCCGGACTGGGATGAGGGAGGAGGAGGAGGAGGAGGAGGAAGAGCAGGAGGGTGTGGGTGGTCAGTGACAGCAGAGCCAGGCTCTGCTTCCTCCTCACAGGGGAAATCTGGGACAAAACCCCATCCTGTCACTTCCCTGAGTACCCGGGAAGGGGTGTGGAGCTTTGGGATGGGAGAGGTGCCTGGAGGGAGCTGCTGGGGCACCCAGGGAGGGCGGGGGAGCCACTGCCTGTCCCCTGCTCCCAAGGCAGGCTCTGTGTCCCCTCCCATCCCAAAGGGCACACGGGGACTCTGCTGGGTCCAGCTCTGGAATTCCCAGCACAGGGAGGAGCTGGAGCTGCTGCAGAGAGCCCAGAGGAGGCAGCAGGATGAGCAGAGGGATGGAGCAGCTCTGCTGGGAGGAAAGGCTGGCACAGCTGGGATTGTTCAGCCTGGACAGGAGAAGCTTTGGGCTGAGCTCAGAGCCCTGTCCAGTGACAAAGGAGCCTTTAAAAAGGAGGAAGAGGGACTTTTTATATGGACAAAGAGTGACAGGACACAGGGAACGGCTTTGAACTGCCAGAGGGCAGGATTTGATGGGATCTTGGGCAGGAATTGTTCCCTGGGAGAGGCTGGGATGGAATTCCCAGAACAGCTGTGGCTGCCCCTGGATCCCTGGAATGTTCAGTTCCAGGTTGGACACTGGGGCTGGAGCAGCCTGGGACAGTGGGAGGTGTCCCTGCCATGGAATGGGATGATCTTTAAGGTCCCTTCCAACCCAAACCACTTTAGGATTTATTCCATGAGATCCCAGAGTCCGTGTGGGCCCCCCCTCCCCTCCCAGTCCCACCAGGGTCACTCCCAGCCCAGGTTTGTGTCTCCATCAGAGCAGATCCTGCTCCAGAAGCCAATCTGTAACTTCTATTTGACTTTGGGGGGGGTGGAGAGCACCCGTGACAGAGAGATTATTATTCCATATATTTTTACAGAGCTCCAACTCCGTGTAGGAATTCTCTTTGCCCTCCTGGATCTGTCAGTAGCCACAGATTTCATTTTCCCCAGGTCAATGATGACGTGTGGAGAGATGGGATCCCTCAGGAAATTTTCTCTGGAAGGTGACAAAGGACATTTCACAGCACAGGGTCCTGCAGATCTCTTGAAACTGCATTCCTGGAAGCCTTTTGGGTTTAAATTTGCCTCATTTCTGTTTTGAGGAAAGAAATACTGAAATGAGAAGGGGAAGAAGAAAATACACTTTATTCTTTCCATGAATTTTCCCTTTTCCATGGAAAAGCTGCTGCTGTGGCCCTCATACAGGAATAGATGAGGTCTAACATGTTTCTGTCCAGATCTTTATTTGTGGCATGGTAACCCCTGAAAATCAGGGGCGAGGACCAGAGTTGCACAAACCCTCAGTGGCAGAGTCCTCTGGGCTCCTGAGCAGGAAATCATTCAGAATTCATTCAATAATCCAGAAATAATTTGTTTTCCACAGTGCCCCGAGCTGGGCTCAGCCCCTGCAGACCCCAGGACGAGGGGTCAGGAGGTGACTAGGCCCTTCCCCAGCTCCATCCCCCATCCCAAGGGTGTCCCCCCATCACAGAGCTCCACAGCCCCTTTGGGATGGCACCTCCAGCTCAACCCAAACCCTGCAGAAATCATTGTGGATTGAGATTTTTCCACGTCACCCTACAAAGGATGGGCTTCCAGCAAAACCCTGGCCAAGAGGAATTAATGTCACCATTAATTCACCTGCTGCTATGCCAGCATTAATACAACCCCAAAGTCCTACAAACAAGGGTTTGGAGCAGCTGGCCCCCCCAAATCTGCACAATCTCTGCCAGGATCCAGAGCTTCCCTTGGCAGCAGCAGTGGAATCAGCAAATCCCACAGCTCAGGGGTGGAGAAAAGGCACAGAGCTGTGGGCTTGACTGCAGCTGGGAAAACTGGCTGCACTCTGCAGCCTGCCCTGAAATGCAATTTAGACTGGAGGAAAAAAAAAACAATGTTAAATTAAAAATGTGCTGACAGCTGCAGCTTTGGAAGGGGCTGGATGGGGAGGCTTCAGACCCCCAGAATGGGGTGAAATGGAATTCCCTTCCCACAGAGGAATTCTGAGCCCTCAGCTGGGGACTGGAGAATTTATTTTGGTGAGGATGATTCGGATGGGTCATCACTGATCACCACTCGCAGCTTTAATGACCAGGCAGAGGAAATTTGGATTAGTGCTGACCAAAGTTGGAGTTTATTGTTCCCAGGGGTCCCGGGAAGGTTTCTCCCCTGAGCTACAAACCCATCCTGACTGAGACCCTGGCACAAGAACAGTTCTGGCTGCCCCTGGATCCCTGGAATGTTCAATTCCAGGTTGGACATCGGGGTTGGAGCAGCCTGGGACAGTGGGAGGTGTCCCCTGCCATGGCAGGGGTGATTTTAGGGTCCCTCCAACCCAAACCAGTCTGGGATTCTGTGATCCCCTGAGATAAATTTGGGGTTATCAGCTCCCCCAGGCTGAGCAGAATCCTCTGGGATCTGTGCAGAGGGAGGAAGGCGAGACTCTGCATCCCAAGCTCAAACAAACATCCCAGAATGGTTTCTGTTGGAAAATCATTTTGTCCCACCCCTGCCATGGCAGGGACACCTCCCACTGTCCCAGGCTGCTCCAGCCCCAATGTCCAAGCTGGCCTTGGATCATCACCTCACTGGAGGTTGGTTCATCCTCCCAGCATTTGAAGTATTGAAAACCTGACCTGCTTGATCTCCTTCAACAGCCTTCAGCCAAAACATCATTGAACCTTTGGATTTTCCTCCACGGAATCCAACCACCTCAGAGAGCATTTTCTATCCTCATTTTCATCAGCAGATCCCTGAATCCCCAAATCCCAGAGTTTGGAAAAGCCCTCCCAGCCCATGCAGTCCCAGCTGTGCCCCATGCCCACCTTGTCCCCAGCCCAGAGCACTGAGTGCCACCTCCAGGTGCCACCTCCAGGGCTGGGCACTCCAAAGCTCCCTGGGCAGCCCCTGCCAAGGCCTGAGCAGCCTTTCCATGGGGAAAGATCTCCCAGTACACCAAGGAACAGAGAGGGTTTGTGCTCAGAAATTTTCGTGGTGGCACTGCCAGGAGAATGAAAGATCAAAGATGCCCCAATGGTGCAGGATGAAGGATCTGTCCAAACATCCTCTCCAAGCTCCCAGGAATTTGCACCAAATCCCTGGGGAATGTCATCAGGGGAGGGTCCTCCATGCAGAAGGAAGGACCTCAAAAACACCCCCAGTTCAGGAAAAAAAAGCCAAATCACAGGGCCAGGAGAACTTTCTGTCCTCAGAAGCAAAACCAAAGAGAGATTTTCTGTTAACTGAGCTGAAGCTTTCTGCCCACACCACCCCCAGCACGTGAGCCCCAGCCTTGCCTCCCTTATCAAGGAAGTTTTTCAGAGGCAGCAGCAGCCCTGAGTAATTTCTTTATCTCATTTCCTCTTCTTTTAGAAGTGCCTGTGTTCTGGTGTGAGGCCCAGATAAGTTTTCTCTGCAGGCAGCCCCGTGTGTCTTCCTGCTGGGCTGGTTTTGCCCTGAGCACAGCCCAGATGGGAGCTGATTCCCAGCCTTCCCAAACCTCTGGAGCCTCTGCTCCCCTGATTCCCAGCGGAGTGAGAGGGTCAGGAGTGCCCCTGGATGTGCAGCTGCAGCCCTGCTGCCTTCCTGGGTTTGCTCTGTCCTGAGCTGCTCGTCCCTCCCTACCCCCATTTTCCATGGATTTAACCGTGCTAGGAGGAGCAAATTCATTCCAAGTGTGGTGTGAGTGAAGTCAAACCTCATCCATGGTCTTCAGGCAGAGCCAAAACTTTGGGAATTGCTCCCAAAAAGCCTTCCTGAGCAGCAGCAGAGGTGGCAGGTCATGGAATCAGGAATGGGTTGGGTTGGGAGGGACCTTAAGGCTCATCCAATTCCATGGGCAGGGATTTCCACTATCCAGGGTCCAGCCTGGCCTTGGACACTTCCAGGAATGAGACAGCCACAGCTTCTCCTGGACTTTTGGACGTTGTCCAGCATGGCAGGGGTGGCACTGGATGGGCTGTGAGGTCCCTCCCATCCCAAGCCATCCTGGGATTCCCCAGCCATTCCCTGGGGAGCACACGGGGTCAGGGCAGGGTTTGTGTTTCCTCTCTGCTCACCTGTGTGGGCTGAGGTTATGCAAATTCCATCGGCACTGAAATCCTTACCTGGGAGCAGCACCTGGCTAAGGAGGAGAACACCGAGTCCCTTCTCCCAGGCAAATCCTTCTCTTCCTTCTCTGGGTCAGCACTGTGAGTTCACTGGAGCTTCACAGGATCACTGAGGTTGGAAAACACCTCCAGGACTGAGCCCAGCACTGCCCAAAGCTGCTCCTCCTCAGCTCCTGCTCAGCTAAAAACTCTGCCAGAGCTGAGCTGCAGGAAATGCTGATGATCACAATTTGGTTTTGGTGTGATCGTCAGTGTCTGAGGAAGGACAGAGACAGAGACAGAGCTCCCCAAAGTGCCCGGGGCTGAGCTGCCCCTGCTGACATCCTGGCACTGCTCAAAGGGAATTTTTTAGCTTCAAACTCATCCAGTGCCACCCCTGGCATGGCAGGGACACCTTCCACTGTCCCAGGCTGCTCCAAACCCCATCCAGCCTGGCCTGGGACACTGCCAAGAACGGGAAAACCACAACTTCTCCAAGCTCTCTGAACTTCAGAGCTCCTTCCTTCTGCTGAGCTTTCTGCTGCACCTTGAATGAGCCGTAAATGTGTTTTCCTTTCTTTCTTTTATGTCTGTAGAGGAAAAAAAGGGACATGATAGGGAGGGGCTGGGGGTTAGGGCTCTACTGGAGATGTTGTGCATCATCAGAGCTCCGGGGGGAATTCAGAGAAGATTTCCAGCACCTGAAGGGGCTTCGGAAAGGCTGGGGAGGGACTTTTTACAAGGAGATGGAGTGACAGGACAGGAAGAAATTCGATATTAGGGAGAAATTGTTCCGTGGGAGGGTGGGGAAGCCCTGGAACAGCTGTGGCTGCCCCTGGATCCCTGGCAGTGCCAGGTTGGACATTGGGACAGTGGGAGGTGTCCCTGCCATGGCAGGGGTGGCACTGGCTGGGATTTAATGTCCCTCCCAACCCAACCCAGTCTGGGATTCCTCTGGAGTGCCCACACATGGATGCTGTGGATGGACAGGACCAGGCACTGCCCCCAAAATCCTTCCCACCACATTCCCCAGCCCTGAATCTCACCCAGGTCCTTCCTGCTCTGCTCCTGCCCTTCCCTGCACGTCTCAGGTGCACATTTACCCACACAGGGACTTTTTCCTCTCACCCCCCATCTTTTCCTTACTTCAGGCATTTCTTTTCCTCCTGGGCAAACAAGTTGTCCCAGTTTTTTTGAATTCCCTCCCACTCGAAACAATAGGCCAGGCATGGAGTGAAACTGTCCCTCCTTAACTCGGGCTGCCACACATTCCTCCTGCTTTCAGCGAGGGACTGGTGCTAAACTCAGCACTCTCACTCTTCCCTGGCCAGCAGGAAAAGCTGAATCCTGTTCTGGATCTCAGTCAGGACTGAAAAAGCCGCTGGTGCTGCCCATCCTGTGTTTGTTGCCTCAGTCACAATCCAGGGATAACACCAGCACAAGGGATAAGCTGAGCTCAATCACAACGTTTGTAAAAGTTGGATTTCATTACTGAGATGTTTTAATGAACTACTTGGTTGCCTCCTTTTAAAAATTCCCAAACCTCTGCTGCCTCATGACTGAAAAGGAAACATCTCAGAAAACATCTCAGAAAACAGGGTGCAGGTAAAGGAAAAGCTGAGGGTGAAAATAGCTTCAGATCCACACAAAGACACTTGGGAAGATCCAAACTTACCATGGGAGAGCGGTTCTTTCATGGAAATTCCAAACTGCTACAAAACCCCTTGGATTTTGAAGAATCCCTGAATCCCAGAGTTTGGAAAAGCCCTCCCAGCCCATGCAGTCCCAGCTGTGCCCCATGCCCACCTTGTCCCCAGCCCAGAGCACTGAGTGCCACCTCCAGGTGCCACCTCCAGGGCTGGGCACTCCAAAGCTCCCTGGGCAGCCCCTGCCAAGGCCTGAGCAGCCTTTCCATGGGGAAATTCCTGCTGCTGTCCAACTGAGAGTAGTTTTGGATTAGAAACTGGGAGGGAATCTTGCCTGTGAAGGTGGAGAGGCTCTGGCACAGAGCAGCTGTGGCTGCCCCTGGATCCCTGGAATGTTCAGTTCCAGGTTGGACATTGGGGTTGGAGCAGCCTGGGACAGTGGGAGGTGTCCCTGCCATGGCAGGGGTGGGATGGGATGATCCTTAAGGTCCCTTCCAGCTCAGCCATTCCATAACTCTGTGGTTACTCCACCATGCCATTCCCAAAGCCATGACTAAAGGATTTACTAATTTTAAGCCTCCTTTGTTTGTTCCACACGAGGAAATGGAAAAAGTGAATTCCTGTTGATCAACCCCTCTGCCAGATATAGCACATTATTCCTTTTGTTTGGAAAGTTTCATTTCCAAACACCATCCATTAATCAAAGCCCATTCGTGCAGCACTTTTACCATCCAGATATTTTCCAGCAGATCTCACCAAGGAGATGTTTTTTATCCTGGTGTTATGACCAGCTCCACTCCCATCAGAAAGCTCAGCATGGCATCACCTTTTAACCCAAATTCAAACAAATAAGTGGGATTCTTGTCCATTTGGGAGTTTGAACCACCTGTGACCATCACAGGAGTGCTCTGGACAGGGAGGAGCACTGGGAATGAGGGGCTGGGAGCTGGGGGAACAATTTAATCCTTTTCCTTGATGCCAGTGGTTGTTTGGAATTCTCCTCCACTCAGCTCTGCCCTAGCAAAGCTGAGCTCTAACATCTTCAGTGCTTCCCATCCTTCACTAAATGTAATAAAGCTTCTGATGGCAAATTAATTAAACACGTTGACAGCCGTGATTTAATTGCAGGGGATGAGAGAACCTCTTGGAAAGAGTCAGAGAGAGGTGTCCCTCGAAGTGAAGCTTTCTAGGGCAAAGCAGTGGCTGGAAAACAAAACCTTTGTTTGCTCCACTGCACTGGAAGTTCAAAGTCCACCCTTTCTTTTTCCACACGACACAAAAACAGTCCATGGGATTTTTTTTTTCCTTTTGAGTCTCACCCACAAATTCATGCACACAATTACATCAAATGGTTTGGTGTGAGAGGAACCTTAAATCCCATCCCACCCCTGCCATGGGCAGGGACACCTCCCACTGTCCCAGGCTGCTCCAATCCCAATGTCCAATCCAGCCTTGCAGAGGTTTCCATGACCTGGATGCTGCTCATCACAGCAGTCAATAAACCAGGACACAAAACTGCTTAAAATCCCAAGAAACAAACCTGAAATAATCAATGTATCAAGACTTCAATTAAAGCTGCCACATCCAAATTCTCCAGTGGGTTTGGATCACAGAATGGGTTGGGTTTGGGGTTGGCTTTTTAAAAACAGATCAACAACAAATTATCTGCAAATGTGGCTTTTACAGGGCCAAAGAATCATCAGGGTTGGAAGAGACCTTCAAAATCACCCAGCATCACCCCCGGGGTCACACCCAGACTCCTGAACGCTCCCACAGACAGTGACTCCAAACCTCCCTGGGCTGCTCATCCCAAGGCCTGACCACTCTGCCAGGGAAAACATTCCTGGAATATCCCACCTGCAGCTCTGTGAGCTCCCAGCCCCGTTCTGGAGAGCACAGGTCACTGCTGTGGTGGCTGGGCCAGTCTCCAGCAGCCACCCCTGGCCAGCTGTGTCAAACCAAGGCTGCTTTTCCTTTCAAGGTGTGCCAGGATTTCCCTCCATGCCCCAAACAAGCCACTGGCCAACAAAGCAAATGAACTCAGGGCAAAGTCAGTGCAAATAACTGGGGAGTTTTCTGCAGGTCAAAAAAAGGAGGATTGCTTCCTCCCCAGCTCCACCCACAGCAAACCCAGCACAAAAAGCCTTCTGTTCCATCTCCCAAAGAAAAATCCCCTGGCATTTCACTTTGATTGGTAATAGGCAATAAACTGAGGCTGGAACCCAGTAAATGTGTTGGGTTGGAACACAGGGACTCCAAGCATGGATCCTATTCCCTGTCCTGGGGCTGCCCAAGCTCAGGGACTTTGGGATCCCAGCACAGGGAGGAGCTGGAGCTGCTGCAGAGAGCCCAGAGGAGGCAGCAGGATGAGCAGAGGGATGGAGCAGCTCTGCTGGGAGGAAAGGCTGGCACAGCTGGGATTGTTCAGCCTGGACAGGAGAAGCTTTGGGCTGAGCTCAGTGTGGCCTTGCAGGGCCTGAAGGAGCTGCAGGAAACATGGAGAGAGACAATTCCCAAGGCATGGAGGGACAGGACACAGGGAATGGCTTTGAACTGAAAAATTATAGGTTTAGATGGGATATTGGGCAGGAATTTTAACCTGGGAGGGGCTGGGATGGAATTCCCAGAGCAGCTGTGGCTGCCCCTGGATCCCTGGCAGTGCCCAAGGCCAGGTTGGACATTGGGACACTGGGAGGTGTCCCTGCCATGCCAGGGGTGGGATGAGTTTTAAGGTCCTTCCCAACCCATTCCATGATTCCATGCTGTCCTGATGCTGAGATCCCCTTCAGTGGGGCCTCTCCCCGTGGTTTCTGTCCCAATCCCTCTTTGCTGGTGCAGGATTTGCTGCTCACTCATCCCATGGAGTGCCAGGAAATGGAGATGTTTGGAAGCAAAGGAAGCAGCGTGTGAGGAGGTAGAGCCCTGGTGGCAGCCAGGCTGGGATCATCAGGAGCCTGGCATTCCCAGAGCCAGGATCCAGGATTCTGCAGGGATTCTGCTCCTGGAGCAGCACTGGGGTTTGTGGTGACTGATGCTGAGCTTGGATAACAGCACTGAAAACGGCATCAAATTCCTTCCCACCCTCCTGGACAGGAGGTGGCAGCTCCCCAGAGTGTCCTTGGGATACAAGGAGTTATCCCATGGGAATGGAGCAAATCCAGCCCTTCTGTGCCTCTCCTGGTCCCCAGCAGCCAGGCTGGGCACTGCTGGAGCAGCTCTGGGGGACTCAGCAGCACAAATGCAGGAATGCTGGCAGTGCTGCCCACTCCATCCCTGTTCCCAAACCTGTCCCTGTTCCCAGAACTGTCCCTGTTCCCAACTCCGTCCCTGTTCCTGACACTGTCCCTGTTCCCAACACTGTCCCTGTTCCCATCTCCATCCCTGTTCCCAACTCCATCCCTGTTCCCAACTCCATCCCTGTTCCCAACTCCATCCCTGTTCCCAACTCCATCCCTGTTCCCAAACCTGTCCCTGTTCCCAACTCCGTCCCTGTTCCTGACACTGTCCCTGTTCCCACTCGCTGCCACCAGGAAAGACTCAACTTCCCAGAACCCACATCAATCCTGGCTGCCCTGGGGTGTAAGAAATGGATTCCCAGTAGGATTGCATGTCCAAAGTGTTCTGGTAAAGAGCTCTGGGAACTTTTCCTGTGCCAGGGAGTCAGGAGTGAGCCATGGATTGGGGTTGTCCTCAGGGATTTGTTCTTCCCAGCCTCTTTCACCTCCCAGAGCTGTCTCTGCTCCCACTGCAGCTCTTGAGACAGATTTTTCCTGGAGCCTGATGTTTGCCAAGGAAAAGCATCACCATTGAGCTTTGGTGGGCAATTAATCAGTGTTTGATTAGTCCTTCCTCCTCCTCCTCCTCCTCCTCCTCCCAGCCCCTCTGGAATTATCTGTCTCATTCCAGTGCTTCCTCAGCTGCTGTTCTGGATCTCAGGAGCTGCAGAAACAAGCAGGGAGCTCAAAAAGCTGCAAGGAAAGTTCTGTGCAGCCCAGCCAATTCTCAAATGTGCATTTGAGACGCTGTGTGTGAACCCCGTGCCTTGAGAGCAGGTGGAGGATGCGAGGAGCACACACAGGGAACAGAATTCCTGGGGGAGGGAATTGCAGGATCCTCCTGGATCTCACTGAAGGTCAGAGCTGTGCCTGGCAGGGCAGGGAATGTCCTGGCTGGAGGCAGATGGGGCAGTTGTGGTCAAGGATACTTGGAAGGAGTTTGAATTCTTGTAAGGGAGGGAAAAAAGCTGCAGGGAAAAATCTGGATTTGAATTGCAATTCCAGTCTGTGTAAGGCAGCTCTGGCTGAAACAAGGCATTGCCCAGGATGTCCTGTCCTGTGTTTCTTAGATCTCAGAATTCCCAAATCCCAGAGGCTGGAAAAGCCCTCCCAGCCCAGGCAGTCCCAGCTGTGCCCCATGCCCACCTTGTCCCCAGCCCAGAGCACTGAGTGCCACCTCCAGGTGCCACCTCCAGGGCTGGGCACTCCAAAGCTCCCTGGGCAGCCCCTGCCAAGGCCTGAGCAGCCTTTCCATGGGGAAATTCCTGCTGCTGTCCAAGCTGAGCCTGCCCTGGCCCAGCCTGAGGCTGTTTCCTCAAGGAATCTTCCAGAAGGAACACAGGGCTGCTGTACCCACCAGGAAATTTCTGGGATCCATTTGGACGAGCCCCAGCTCTTCACTCGGAAGCCTCAGACAACACTAAAAATCCACATTATATTAAAATCCTAATTAAAAACCACCCAACCAAAGCCCCAAGCAATTAGCTGAGTAACTCTCCCTTCTCCAGGAGCTCAGCTCTGGGAACTCTCTCCTTGCAGGGCAGCAGGATGGAAACTTTGACACGACTTTAATGACAGGGCAGGGATGCTGTGGCAGCTCCCAAGGGAGGTCAGGAAGGTCCCAGCCCAGCATTCCTGCACGTCCCAGCTCCTGCTGATTCAGGAGAGAGCTTGAGCAGCAAGAATTTGTCCAGCAGATTAAAAAGCAGGTGCAGCACACGGTAATCCCTCTGCCAAATTGTGCTGTGTGGGAGAGGCATTCAGCAGGAACTTTCCATGCCTTGGCAGCACATGGAGCCATCCAGGCTCCCACAACCTTCCAGGGAAAGGACTGGCACCGTTTTGGGGAGGGTTGTGCTGCTGAGCAGGAAAAGCTGCTTTTTATGGCAAGTCCTGTATTTTCCCACTTGAATAACATCAATAAATGGATCATTACTTGATTTACAAAGGCTCAATCCAGCACGGGTCAGCTCCTAGAAAAGGTCAAAAAAAATCCATGCTGCTGTTAAAGGCACTTAAGAGAATCTCAGGATTGGGCTGGAGGGGATTTTCAGGATCATGTCCCACAGGCAGGGACACCTCCCACTGTCCCAGGCTGCTCCAACCCCAATGTCCAACCTGGAATTGAACATTCCAGGGATCCAGGGGCAGCCACAGCTGCTCTGGGAATTCCATCCCAGCCCCTCTTTACCATCCCAGGGAACAATTCCTGCCCAATATCCCATCCAGCCCTGCCCTCCTTCAATTTAAAACCATTCCCCTTGTCCTGGCACTGTCTGTCCATGTACAAAATCCCTCTCCCTCCTTTTCAGAGCCCCCTTCAGGCTCTGGAATGGGCTCTGAGGTCTCTCAGGAGTCTCCTCTCCTCCAGGCTGAACCTCTTCCCATCAGGGAATTATTTGGATGAACTGTTCTGTAAATCCCACGCACCCTGGGGATTAGGATCACTTAGAGCCACAAGTAGCACCCAGAATTTACCTTTTCCATCTGGAACCAGCCACTTTTCCCTGTGTGTGGCCCTCATGGGCTCCCTCAAAGCAAGATTTACAAAGAGAAATGCACAACAGCAGTTTGCAAAGGTGGGATCATTAAACCATGGAATGGTGAGGGCTGGAAGGGATGTCAAAGATCTTTTCCACATCTGCTGTGGGGATGGGAGCCAGAGCTGGAGGCCCAGTGTGGTTTTATTCAGGATAAACCCATTGTTGGATATTTAGCTCCACCTATGGGCACCTCCTCGTACCTCTGGAAAACTTCAGATTCAGTAATTCAGTCCTGCTTCGAGGCTCTAATCCCAAAATATTCAAGGTGGGAAAAGCCCTCCAGGAGCACCCAGTCCCACCCCAGCAGCATCAGCATCACCCCAAGGGTCACATCCAGAGCCAGGGACTCCAAACCTCCCCGGGCAGCTCATCCCAATGCAGGGAAACATGAGATTTAGTAAATCCTTTATAGTCATGGCATTAGGAATAGCAATCACAGACTTATGGAATGGCTGAGTAGGAAGAGACTTCAAGGATCATCCAATTCCATGGGCAGGGACACTTCCCACTGTCCCAGGCTGCTCCAAGCCCCGATGTCCAACCTGGAATTGAACATTCCAGGGATCCAGGGGCAGCCACAGCTGCTCTGTGCCAGGGCCTCTCCACCTTCACAGGCAAGATTCCTTCCCAATTTCTAATCCAAAATACTCTCAGTCGGACACCAGGAGGAATTTTTCCCCAGCTCCCCCTCCCAGGATTTGTTTTCCAGCTCCAACCCTCTCCCTGGCCAAAGGAGCTCCAAACAAAAGGAATTCCTGGCAGGAAAAAACACACACACACACACACACACTTAACACGACCAAGTCTGGAATGTGACAGTCCCCGTTATCAATGGGAATTTTGTCAGGGAAGATAAATCCAGTCCTGCCAGCTCCATCCTGTCCATTGTCATCGGAGTCACCTCTGTGCTCCTGCCTCACTCCCTGCAACATTAAAAATTCGGTTTTATTTGAAAGCTTAATGTCAAAATGTTCTTTACCAGTGTCTTGGGGAATGTCTTTATTATTGTTTTGTCTTTCCAGATCCAATTATGAATTATTAAAAGCATTAGCAAGGAATAATTCACTGGAAAATGATTCTGAGGCGTGTTGGGCAAGGCAGGATAAAAGCAGCAATGAAGAACTTGTGTTCCCCAAGACAAACCAAAAGCAGAACTTGAGTGGGCAGGTGATGATGCCAAGGGCAAAATCCCTGCTGGAATTGTTCAAAGGTGGTTCCAAAATTGTTCAGACGGTTCCAGAGCTGCTGGAGTTCATTCCTTCCCCACCCCTGGCAAGTCTGGACTAAACAAGAACGACTGATCCAGTTTTAAATAGCAAAGTTACTAAACTTGGTGCTGCTCTGGAAAACAAAACTGATTAAAAAAAACAAACTTTGGTTCTTTAGAGGTCGTTGCCTTCACCTTGACAACAAGGAAGGGCTTTAATTGATACCAGAAATTCCTTTTTGCCATCACAGGACTTCCATCCCTACCCACAGCAAAACCTTCGTGGTTTTCCTTAATTTCTTTTGCAACAAAAGGACTTAAAGTTCTCAGGTAAAGCCATTTAAATACTGGTGTATTTTCATGTTCCAGGGGCTTCAAAAATCATGGGATCATGGAATGTTTTGGGATGGAGGGACCTTAAAGCTCATCCCATTCCATCTTCCACTGTCCCAGTCTGACCCTGGACTGTTCCAGGGATGGGAAATCCACAACCTCTCTGGAAAAAAAACCCAAATTATTCATTTTTTTATATAAATGTTTAATGTATTCTGAATGCACAGGGATTATTCTGGAGCAGGAAGATGCTGATGCCTTTATTAGGAACTTGAGGCACAGAGGAATCAGGTTTTCACTGGAATATCCCCCACTGGGTTTTATTCCTGAGCAGATTCTCACATTTGGAGATCATGCCATTCTCTGAAGGCTGGAAAACTCTTCTGGTAATCAATTTATCAGGGCCTGGCACAACATTCTGCCCCTTTGGAAGCTGCAAATTCCCATTTTGGAGCTGAACTTTGAGTGGTTCCATGCAGAAAACACCAGGACATTTACAAGAAGACAACAAAATATTTTAATTTCAATCTGCCCCGTGCTATACAAGTGTATAAAATACCAACTAAGCATCCATTGGAACATTACAAAAATAAAAGGACCAGAAAAAGCAAGCAGCACACTGGAGTCACGAGGACAGGAGGTGGCAGATCCAACCAGGAACACACTGTGAGCATTCCAAGATTTCCATGGTCCCCACCTCAGGCAGGGCTCAGGTATTACAATGACAAAAATCAGATTTATTGATGGTTTGAATTGAAAAGCAGCTCTGCTTTTGTAGGAAACACAGCAGCAGCCACCTGGGTTTCTACTGCCAAACTCAGGCTTTGGTTTTCCATGGAAAAAGGACAGGACAGGAATTATTCCCAATGTTTTAATCTGAATGTGGTGAGACACAAAGTCCAGCAGTATTTGAGAAACATGGAAAAGTCTTGGAAAGGCTTCAAGGCAGTTGTGGCAAACCTACAGAGTTTTTCTCCACTTAACTCCTTTATTTTGGGTGTTGAATGCAGCACGTGGAGCCAGCTGAGGGTAACCCAAAATAATCTGATTTTCCTGGGTGTCCAGCTCCAGCAATCCATGGAATCAGCTCTTCCCATGGAGCCAGGCCCACTCAGACGCCAGGACCAGGCTTTGTTCCAGTTTCCAGGGAATAACAATCCAAGCTAGAGCAGAAAATTCAGTATATTCCTGGTCTCTAGGCCCAGATTTGTGTTCCAGTCAGGAATTCCAGGCCTTCCAGAACACCCTGTTTCCCTGCACCACTCATTTTAATGGCTCCATTCATTTTAAAACAAATATTATTCCAAGAAACCAAGGTGTGAACCAGGAATTTCAGCTAACACTTGCTTCAATCTCTTCTCAGACCAACTGTGGCAAAAGCAAACCAAGAGAGAGCCACAGTTTGATTCCTAAAAACACCATGAGAGGCTCAAACTTCCCTTTTCCAAGACCCCAAGTGGTATTTTCCATGGATAGCAATTCCTATCTCTTCCAAAAAATCCTGAACCCTGTTTCAAGGTGAGGATCTCCAGTTTAAAAATCAGTAATAAAATATTTCTGCCATCTTTCTTCTTTGAAATTTGCATTTAGGAGCCTTTAAACAGCGCCATAAAAAAAAGCCCTAAAGCTTCTCCCACATATTCCCTGCCTAAATCAGCATTCCTTGGCATTAAGCATTTCATCCCAGCTGAGTTTGGAAGCAAAGCTCAGGAAGTTTGGATTTCTGGATATCCAAAGCCAGTAGAAAAAAGATCCAAGTGTGCAGCTTGGAGTAGGAATGGACGAGGAAAAGGCACTCCAGCTCTCCTCACTGCTTCCTGCAGGGAATTTTCCAATCCCTAGCAAATCTTTACTCACCAAAAAATGCAGATTTTCAAGTTTCTCTTTTCACTGGAAAAATCCCTCTGCTCTGAATATGCACCATCAGCATTATTTGAGTCCTTTTTTCCCCCCCAAGTCAAAGCTCCCAAACAAATCCTACTGAAGATATAAATTACCTGAACTTAAATAATTTAAAATCCATGTATTCCAACAACTCTCCTATTGCACATTTTTTTTCCATTGCTTTGCCAGGTAAAAACCCCTCTGCAGGAATTTCAAAGGTTAAAATTTTAAAAGCACAACTTCCAGAGCACCAAAAAGCAGGTGCTGGAGGAATTGAATCCCGCTGGAAAACGAGTGCCAATAAAACCAAATATAAATATATCATGTATGTACACATCCAGGAGGAATTCTGGGATGCTGAGATAATAAATACTTGAAACAATTCCCAGATTTCCAGAAACTTGGGAGAAACTCTAGAAAAGAAAGCAAATTACTTTAGAAGACCAAGAACAAACATGCACAAAACCTAGTGTAAGAAAAAGGGTTCAATTCCCCAAATTCCCATCATCTTTCCAACCCTGTTATCCCAAAGTTTTCCAAACACCCACCAGCTGGAGGATTTATGGGAGCCACAACAAGGAAAGCCTCCCCCAGCTGCTTTTCCCCAAAAAGAAGCCCCAGTTTGTCCTGTTTTGTCCCCAAATGTCCCCTTCTCCCATCCTGTGCTCCCAGGGATCTGGGAATTCACTCAGCACATCAGCAGCCAAGCTGAGCTTGGAATTCCTTCGTTTGGAGCAAACTGAGTATGGAATTCCTTCATTTGGAACAAATTTAGCTTGGAATTCCTTTGTTTGGAGCAAACTGAGTATGGAATTCCTTCAGTTGGAACAAACAGAGCTTGGAATTCCTTTGGAGCAAACTGAGCTTGGAATTCCTCCATTTGGAGCAAACGGAGTATGGAATTCCTACATTTGGAGCAAACAGAGCTTGGAATTCCTTTGGAGCAAACAGAGTATGGAATTCCTCCATTTGGAGCAAACGGAGTATGGAATTCCTACATTTGGAGCAAACAGAGCTTGGAATTCCTTTGTTTGGAGCAAACAGAGTATGGAATTCCTCCATTTGGAGCAAACTGAGTATGGAATTCCTTCAGTTGGAACAAACTGAGCTTGGAATTCCTCCATTTGGAGCAAACTGAGCTTGGAATTCCTT
>VWZS01005140.1:10839-27477 GCA_013397075.1 Rhabdornis inornatus
ATAGTTTTTCTAATAAATAAAGAGTGAAAATTTTTCCTGTTTGACTGAAATTCCCAAGCATCACAAAAAGAAATTGTGTAACAGTTGTGTTTGCTAGCCCTGAAAGCATAAACTTGCCCTACAGCCAGTAGGAGCTAACTACATTTTTTCCCCAGAGCTAATACTATATGAAAAAGTTTTAAATGGTACTTCTTACTTTATATGTAACTGATATTTTCTTATTTTGCTGATTGACTATTCTGCTATAAAACATCATTATTTTCAGTGGAATACCTCTCTTTGTGCAGTAACTTCTTCCTTGGGATTAGAGCAGTCAGAGAAAAAATCCATATCAACTGAATATGTGGATAGAAGATAGATAAATTCAGCTGTTTAAACCCAGGTGTAGACATAGCCATTCAGGATTCAATTGTTCTCAGCTCAAGTTAGGCTTAATCCAGTTCCACGTATCAGTAGAAGTATACTGTAGTGCAAATCCTTGTGTACCTCTGTAACAAGTCCCTGCGCATCTTTAATTTCCAACATCATCCTTGTTTAGCTTTTTATATTCTTGATTTTTTAGGCTTTCTTTTGATTCTTTGACAAAGTCAAGCAATGATCTGGTGTTAGTAGAGAAAAAGGTTTACAAGAGTAGTAAACTTTCTCTATACTGAGAGGAAGATGTGGTCCACATCTGTATAAACATATCCGGTCTTTCACATGACAGTATGCTTGCACTTGTCACTATGTAGAGGTGTTTTACTGAAGGGTTTGAATTGGACGTGTCTGTTCTTATTTCAATGGAGACATCAACACGTGTGTTTTGTGTAGTGATTGCATGTTGATGTGTCCATGGTTTCCTGGTTTCAATTTGTAACCAGACAGAGAACACCAATTTAGTGTAGTGGGTTTGATTCACCAATTTCAATATACTTCTTTCCTGCTGTGAGATAGGATTAGGAGCAAAAGCAAGGCAGGCTTAAAACTTAAACGGTGTAAAAAAACTTCTATTAACAACACAAAAGAATAAGAAAATTCAGAATAAAACCTTCAGATCACCTCTCCTCCCTTCTCCCACACCCTCTTTCTCAACGACAACCTAGAGAAACAATTGAGTCAGTTACCAACTTAAAAAAGTCTTTTTCAGTTCACTCTTGGGAGAGGAGTCTCCCATTGTCAGGCTATAGGGACTTTTCCACAAGAGAAAAAAAAAACAAAACAGTTCTCTTGTGGCTTCACTCTCCAAAAATAGCAGCTGCCCGGGAATCTTTAAAGGTCAAAGTCCTTCCATCTTCACAGCCTTCCCAGAGCTGTGCTTATGGGCCATGTTAAACTCATGCGGTATTACTTTTAAGGATGAGCTGTTCCAAAACAAAGGTTCTCTTCATCCATCTTTAAAATCATCTTCATCTCTAGGAACAGAGGTCTTCTTCTTCCCTCGGGGCAAAGGGTCTTCATCACTCTTCTCTCTCTGTTCATGCACGGGTACCTTTGCTCATGATCTACAAGTTGAACACTCCACCCCTCATGTCTTTCTCCACAGTTTATAGGAATCTTCAGTGTATTACAGTCCATCCCCATAGCTTACAAAAGGATTTTCAGCCTAAATTCATGGCATCTCCTCATTCTCCTTCCATCTGGGACCTGACTCCTGCTTCAATGACCTTGGTGTCTTTTCTCTGATCTTTTTTCCCTCTCACTCAAGGGAGGACTGAGAAGGTAAGCTTTATCTGAGCATTGAAAGAGTTAAGATCTCGCACGGGGAATGCAGAGGCTGTGGCCAGGCCATGCTAGAGCTGTGCCAGGATCTCAGGAGACTCAGGCTGTGCTGGGAGGGGGCTGGTCCAGGATAACAGGGGCCTGGGCCAGAAACAGCAGCAGCTGCTCTGAAAGGGGTGGGGAGGGGGTGGCTGGGATCTCAGTCAGCCTCCCTGGGCTCAGCTGCAGTATCCACTGCCTATGGCCACCTCTCCTCCCTGCCGGGCCATGCCAGCTCCCCAGACAGGGGGCCTGCCCCTGTCCATGGCCACCCCTCCTGCCTGCCAGGACATGCCAGCTCCCCAGACAGGGGGCCCAGCCTTGCCCCCCTGCCAGGCCTGTAGGCCTGCAGTGGGGGCCATGCCTGGGCCCTGTTACCTGCACTGCTGCCGGAAAAGAAAAGGGCCCTTTCTGGGTTTGCTCACTTCAAAATGTGAATTCACAGAGGCAGACCAAATCCTCCAGTTGGTTTCCCAGGCTGTTAACAACCAAACCAGCCTCCAGTTGGTCCTATCAAGTCACAGAGGCAGTTCTCAGGGACAAAACTTCCATGGATGCCCTCTTCTAAGTGCCAATTAATGCAAAGCCAGCACACATGGAATTAAGAACAGAACAAAAATGAAAGTCGTTGGCTTCAGTACGAAGACTCATTGGGTAGTTTGCATGACGAGATGTTGCCATTAAAGCCTTGCCTGTTGTTTTCTGCCCCTGTTTGTAGGTTGCAATTGTTTCTTCACACACGTGAAGAAAGTGAAACTTCATGATCATTAAATTCTTTAATACTATTTGCTTATTTGTTTTCTTCTTTGATAGAAAGGTCACTGTCCCTTACATGAATCCTTGTTCCAAGAAAACACAAAGGCTTTGATTGTGGGTGCTCCAAGGCTGCATCATATGACAGTTTCCATTGCTTTTGGGAAGAGTGCTGACTGCTGATGCAGCAAATAATGTCTCTACTTCTGATGTTTTCTACTGGTTCTCAGCTGGGTGCAGAGCAGTAGTTCTGCTTTGGTGTATTTTGTAATACAATACATTGTGCAAATGTTTCTGTTTTCCCATTTAAGCAATACCTTTGTAACCCGCTGCAATGGATTATATTAGCAGTACTTGGATTATTGTTTAAATGTATTTTGTTGTTTTACAGAAGTGCCTGGAAAGACACTAGTACACGAGTGAATCTGGATGTCAGGTAGAATGTATCCCTTGGGCCTGCTCTAACACCTCTGGAAGAGATTCCTTTCTCTGTTTCATGTCAGTGTTATGGACTGCAGCTGCAACATCTGAGACTTGCTGATTTCAGCTGAAATGCTCAGCTTTGAGGGTCTCTCTAGATTTTATTGCAGCCATTGCAGTGGGCATTGCTTAAAAATGGTCAATGCTGATTTGAAACACAGATGGTGGATTGTTGTTTCGGGATCCTCTGGCACTGGCAGCTCAACAGACTTTGTGTTGTGACTCAAGAGAAACCAGGCTTCTCATTCTTACGACTGTCTCCTCTTTCCCTAGAAAACAAACAATCCCAAGTCTGCGCATTCTAATATGACAGGGACTGCTTCACCATTTCTCTCTTCAAGAGTTTTTTGAGATTAGAGTATCCTTTACAGACAAGGTTGTCAATTCAGGCTCACAAGGTCTCACAAATAAATTTTCTAGTTTTAATCAGAATGGCTGGAGGCTAAACAGCTGCAAACAGTTGCTCACAGGGCTGTGATGGGTAGCTGGGGTACCTCACATTGCACAGGTCTGAGATACTAGATGGATCCCACCTTTAGCATTTTCCATAGCTGATTGGCATCTTGGTTTTGGTTGTCTGATCTCTGAGGGTCCTTCTTAAGAAAGCGTGCTTTCAACTTGCCTTGGACCTCATCTTCTTGCTTCATTGGCTTTGGTGGGTTGACTGCCTTTTTGCTGCACTGTGGGAGCTGTTCCTGCTGGATATGACAAGACCTCGTCTCTCCATCTTTCCTTGTTTAGTTACTCTGATGTTGCACATTGTGTTGTAAGTAGTGCAGGTGCAGTACAGTTTCCTGCTTCACACTAGCAGCAGGAGCCAGTTCTGTTGGTGCTGTTACAATCCACCCCCATAATGGAGGAGCAAAGAAAACTCTCTGTGAATAAAGCACGGCAAACTCAAAGGTTCAATTATTCCCAGAAATAAGAATAAAACCGAAACGAGGTTAAACATTGATAACAAAAAAATTGATATATTTTATTTAACAGTAAAAGAGGTAAAGAGAAAGAAAAGTAAAGAAAAGTTAGAAAATGCTAAGGTTACTTTAAAAAGTATAGTATAACCACCACACTGTTGCTACCTTTTTTTGCTGCTGATATGACGTTGGGGCGAAGCAGTTTGTGCCTTTTTTTCCTTATTTTCTGCCATTATCTGCCTTCTCCAATCTCAGGAGCAGCTTAGCTGGAAAGCAGCTGCCTGTCCTCCGAAATGCAGGCGTGTTGCCTGATCCCCACAGTTGAGCCTTGGTCCACTCACAGTGCTCTCACCACAGAAGGCAGGAACAGGGAGATGTGAGGGGTTTCCACAACTCACTCGTGACTTGGATCCAAGGAAGAAGGATCACAGGGTTCTCCTCAAGCTGCAGCATCGGCTCCTGGAGACCTCAAGGTGTCCCACAGCAGGTGGTGGTGATGGGTGGGGAAAGGCAACGGTCAGAGATTCTGCCCTTCTCTTTCTTCATCACACTTTTGCTCAGGTTTTGCCTTCCTTTTTATGGGCCTCAAGCTGGACTGCTCACAGTCCATCCTGCACATAGTTTTCAGGCATTCAAAAGAGATTTTGGTAAGCAGACATAGTGATGAAGTACTTTTTGTAGGCTTTCTCTTATTATCAGGTTCTGCAGACACAGGTACTCATTATGTTAAAAATTATCTATTTTTTTTCTGGATTTTGTACTGGAATTGGAGAGGAGGCTGATTTTATTATTGATGAATCATTATCCATAATTCATGGAAGCGGTAAGAACTGTCCGTAGACTAACACACTGAGTGCCTGAAACATACAAAATGTAATTATTGTGGCTGTGGATCTGAAAAGACAGCCACTGCTACATGATTGATGATAGACTTAATTTGAAGTCAAAGAAAAAGAATGGAATTCTACAGGAGATTTCTGAAGGTCATCAGGAAGGTTAAGCCGACTGTGAAACAGTGAAGTGTGTGCTTAGACAATGGAAAAAATACGGGCTTCACAGGGGTTACTTAGGATGTCTGAGAAGTCTATATACTTCTGAGTGCAAAGCGGAAAAGAACACGGTGGAAAAGAGAGATGAGTTGGGCAATGCCTGTTCCAGTACACGAGGTTGCTTTGGATTTTGTGTCGTGTACCACTTAATGTCTTGTTGCATGTTGGAGGTGCTGGGTGTGTGTCTCTGCACATTTCCTGGTGACCCAGCAGCCCCAGTGCAGAAACTGTGCAAGAAGGCCTTTACTGGGTCCTGTGGCTGTGAGAGAGTAAGGTCCGTGTTTAGAAAGGAGGCTCTGAGGTGGCCAGTCACATCTGGAGGGGAAGAAACTGTGTCCTGGGGTGTTCCAGGGTCATTGGATCACCTCTGAGGTGATCAAACAGCCTTGGGAGAGATCAGTCCTGGAAGTAGCAAGAAGGGTATCCAAAGACAACCATGAAGCTGTATGGATGGCTCCAGCCAGCCAGACTCAGGGAAAAGAAAACATATCTTTGAGAGAATGGGTATTCCACACCATCTAAGTGATAGCTAGGATGCAGTCATTAACTGGGAAGTCAATGGTCCACCTATCATCCATCTGCCCTCTCACAGATCAGCTTTATCAGAGATGCATGTAGCTATTTTAAACTTAGTGCTGATCCAGAGCCAATGTCAGCTAGATCCCACCCATCTGCTGGCAGGAACTCACAAGAGCTTTAGGAGTACATGTCTGCAAGATTTCAACATGAAAGCAGGCACATCTTGGCATTCTAAGTCCTCAAAGGTTTATACAGTGTTCAGGCTCTTTGCTCCACTTCTGTGAGTAATTCCACTTCTGTAAGTCTTCCTAGTCTTGGAGTCCAGAAATGGCGCTGATTGTTTTGCAAGTGTATTTTCCTGATTTAGCTGCAGTTTTTCTTCTTTATCGAAGAATTCCTTAGTTGGTTTTCCCTTACTTCTCCTGTTTCATATTAGGACAACTTGTATCACACTATGGCAGCTCCTTTCCAAGTGATTTTTTTTGGTCTGGTTCATTCAGTGATTATTAATAGCAGTGTTGGACTGCTCATCTGACGACCCTTAAAGCTAACAATTGGGCCAAGGCAATGGATCCGTTCTCTGAACTGCAGCATAGAAGCAGTTAGAAATCCCCTTATAACTACAGGGTCTAGAGATCTACAGGTCTCAGAGTAGTGGATGGGGTAGATGATGGCTGCAGATAGTGTGATGCAGTAGGGACAGCTGACTTTGGTATACTGTACACTGGGCTGTATGCTAACACCTCTCTTTTACCATTAGAATTGTAATTCAGGAAGTCTCTTGGTTTTATTCTCCACTGTGTATAAACCCGACTTCTTGATAACAGGCATGAAAGCTGAGTTATATGGACTTTCCTTAACACTCATACATCTGTTTTTTGTCTTACTGTGCAATGAGTCTATTTGAAAACTGTGTTCCTCACCAGCCACTTGCAGATTGTTTCAGAGCAGCCGAAGTCATGCACAACATGTAGCAAAATAAACCGATGCTGAGCAGCACACTGCTTGCAAAAGTGTGTTTGTTAGGGAAGAGCAAAGTTTTGAGCAACATAGGCACTTTTGTCTAGAAACCAAAGACAAAACAAAAGCTCAGAACTGGCACCAGCAACAGAACATGTGGACTGCAGGTGCTTGTGTGTGTTTGTGTGTGCTGGGGCCTCTGAGCTTCAGCTGTAGCCATTCACAGAAAGCATTTACTCAGTACAAGGTGGACTGAACTCAGACCCCTGCCTGTCCAACAGCTAGACCCCAAATCCAAGTCTCTCCAATTGCTGTTGATGGGCATACATGCCTTGGAGGCTACAGCTCCATTCCAGCTTCTGGTACTGACCGGTGCACACACATCATTCACCATGCCCCAGACAGCTGCACGCAGAACTGAGTGCCCCTCACACAGGAAGGGGGTAGAAAGGAGCTCACTACGAAAGATGAAACAGATGCACACCAGGTACAAGGCACAGTAAGACGTAGGTACTGACAAGCTGACTATTTACACAAACCTAGTCCTTTTAAATCCCTTTAGAGCTCTGTTTTCCTATGGGTTTTTTCATCCCTCAAATCACCTAAACCTCTCCCTTTTCCTGCCTTTGTTTCCTCCCCTATACATCCCATAATAAGTCCTGTGCAATCCAGAACTGCTTTTCCCCTGTATTTCATAAAACTTCTCATAGCCCTAGGCAGCAAATCCCCTCAGACACCTGATCTGGAGAGCTGCTCCTGAATGACACATGAGGGTGGGTATGACACCTGAAATTTGGGCTGATGGTTCTCCTGGGACAGCCCTCAGAGGGGTCAGATGAGACTCCTCAAGAGTCATTAATTTTCCTGCCATTGTGTCCCTGTGTCAGAATTAAATAAAGGCTAAAAATAAATCATCCTGATGCAAAAATGATTAAGTTTTGCTGCTGTGGATGTGCAGAGTGGCAGGAGGGGTAGTAGACAAGAGCTGGTTGCAGATGTTGCTCACTTCTCTTGTTGGAAAGACTGGACGGGATACTCACTGCTGCAAGCTATCCTTAAAGGACAACAAAGCACATCTCAGCTCAGCTGCAGTCAGGCTTTGCGTGTTTATGAATTTTCCAAAGCATTTTAAAGCTCTTTAAAGCCCACCGCTACTTTGTAGAAGAGAATAAGAAGCCCATTACTTTTAACACTATCAAGAATGCCTGTGTTAAATAATTCCCATCTCTTACAATGTGGTGGCAGTGCTCACCTTTGCACGAAAAACAATTCCTCCTGGAAAGCCTCTGTAGGTGATCATCGTGAGGTTTGGTAAGTGCTTTGCACAGATTCGTCTCCTCATGTGTTCTGCTTTTCTGGGGATGGAATATATTTCTTCAGGGCAAGAATAAAGATTATAGCTGGCAAAGTAAAGTACAAGCTGAGCTGCCCACAGGCTTTGAGTGCACTAACAGCACTGTGGCAGCTACGTCATGGCTTTTCAAAGCAACAGGCTTTCTAGACAGACTGGAAGTGGGGTCACAGTCAGGGGTGGACTGTTGTGAAATGTTGCAGTGGGGAGGACTGACATTTAGAGAGCACTTAAACTAATGGCTTTTTTATGCTATGCCTCCTCCTGGTTTACATTCTGGGGAATGTCCATGCTCCTGCTTTCATAAGTCAATTTCCTTGAGCTAATTGTGGATTCTGCAGGGCACATCCTAATCCAGAGAGTGCGAAAAAGGCTGAGTTTAGTTTAATGTGCTGTTTGATGTCTTCTCTTCATCCTGGTCAGCCTTGCTTTTCTCTAACCATTTTGTAAAACTTCCCTCATCCAGCCATGCTTTTTATGTGCAGTCTGTGGGCATGAAGGTACTTCAGTAGATTTGGCTCACTGATTACAGTATTGGACAAAATGGGGACAGGAAAAGCAGTAAGTTTGGAAGTACTTAGGTAAAGCCGACATTTTCCAGAATTGCAGTAAAAACAGACTATGAGTCTAAGTCAGGTTAGTCCTGGAGGTCTGGACCATTTTGGAGATCCTTCCAGGCTTTCATTGGCTTTCTGGAACATAACCTAAAGCTCCTCTTTGCAGGACAGTCTTTCCAACTGCTTTGCACCAGAGGGAACCAGCAGTGTATGCAGAATGTTATATGCTGACATAATGAAATATTTCAAGGGCACCTCAGATGGCTGGGCTGGTTATAAATAGTACTGGAGGAAAGCTGCATGAGAGTCACATAAACCACTCCTTAAAATCTCTGCAGGGAGGTATTTTTAAAACCCACCCACTGCAGTTTCATTAGCACCACCTGTCTTACATTTGGAGAAAGACAAAGATGATGTTCTCCAAATATTTGTGGTACCCTAAAAAGCAGTGCATGCAAGTCATTAAATATTCATAGTGTCCCTTCATATTCAAATGTTTCTTTTTTTAAGCCTGCAGTTGACCGTTGCCTACCTTAGAGAGACACTTGAGGACTGCAGGATTCTGTGAGATTTCATAGCCGATATCTGAAACAAATTAACTGTTGGCCCTAGGAAACTTTCAGTTGAGATGCCTGCAATAAACTCAGCTATGGGAAACAAGCGGAAAATCCTGTGTATTTCATAGTTGCAAATTTTATTTAACTTTTCAAAGGAATATTTGAAATGATGAGAAGATAGTAGAAATATGTAAAATCCAGGGGGCTAATGGAGTAATAC
Source organism: Rhabdornis inornatus (assembly GCA_013397075.1). Classification (NCBI taxonomy): domain Eukaryota; kingdom Metazoa; phylum Chordata; class Aves; order Passeriformes; family Rhabdornithidae; genus Rhabdornis; species Rhabdornis inornatus. The sequence goes on from VWZS01005140.1 coordinate 19,937, forward strand.
ATTAGCTTTTTAATGAGTAGAAATTTTCCCATCTGACCTAGGAAGCTGGCAGGGGACATTTGAAGCATACTGTAGCTTGGTGGCTGCTCTGCAGATTTAGTTAGGAAGAATAAAGGGAAGATTTGAGACCAGTTAGACTGGTCCCAAAACAGTTACTGAAATTTTCATCAAGATGTGAACAAACTTTATCAGACTTCCTCCTGCTTCAACCACCCTTACTTTCAGACCTAGGACTTCAGCCTGTTACAGTAATGCAAGATAATTCCTGGAGAGATTCCTTTCTACGGCATGTCTAGTCCACATCCCAGCTTTTCTTATTAAGTGAAGAACTGCAGTGCTTCAGTTCAACCAGGAAGTGGCACTGTTTGAAAGCAGTAAGAAGTCAAGCCTGCTCTGCAGCTCCCATAAAGGCAAATTCTCAAGGAGACAGATAATCGGGTGAGAGAGTGGGATGGAGTGTTTGACCCAACCACCAAGGCTGTGAGTAACCTTTATGTGTCACTACATCCACCCTGAACCCTCTGCAGGGGTCACCTCTATTCAAGATTTAGCAAGGACATGTAATGACAGAAATAAAGAATCACTGTTTTCTTCACTTCTTGCCCTTCAAACCCTCTACCAGAACACAGATAATTCAGCAGGTTCTGTCTTGCAGTGTCTATGTCTTTCAATGTTTCAGATGGTACAACACAGAGAAGAGAAGACATGCAAGCCCAGGTTGTTCTCTTACAGCCTCAGATCTCTTCTGGAAAACATTTTCTTCTTTGAAAAAAAATATATCAGAAATGATACTGAGAGATTGATACCTGCAAAATTAAAGATGTGTCTCATGTTTTGCATGGTGATCTGGTGGTGCTGCTGTTCGGTACTATTACCTGTGAGACAAAAGAAAGCACTTGAAAATTTTCAAGGCATAATACACTGACTTAACTCTTAGAAATTGTGATTCTTTCTGAGAGAGGAGGAGTCTCTCTGTCCCAGGGAGCTTATATTTCACAGCTTCTCCTCTTGTGGGCCACTGATGTAAACCTTAGCATTTCCCAAAATGATCAAACACCAAGCAGTCATGCCCATTGCAGCCTCTGTGCACTGCCTGTTTGATCTTTTCCTGTAGCTTGATGGCAAAGAGCTGATACATGACTGCTAGAAGGAAGACACCAGCAGCCATTGTGCAGCATTTGAATTTTGGAGTCACCAGCTGTATTTCTCTGAGACTAAATTTACAGCAGCAATTTTTGGAAGTTATCGAAGTTCACTACATTGTAGAAGAAATGTCCATTTTCCTTTCCTCTCCTTGCCTTGTCTTTTGGACAACTATGCTCTAGGTAATGCCATGCTTTGATAAACTGTCTGTCACACAGCTCCTTTAGGTTTTCAGAAGGAAATAGTTTCTTGTTTCAAGTGTCTGTGCAGTTGCCCAGCAGCATGGTGCCATCATATTCCAATGTCACCTTGCAGAGCTCCAGGGTCTGGCCAGTGGGTAGGTGTAGGCTGGAGGAAAACTGAGTAAAACTCCCCCCCTGCCATTGCAGAGATTTGCGTCGCCATTCTGTGCAGACTATCTGTGTTTTTTACACTGTGGCTGCAAAGATTTAGGGGTGCATCAGTCAGACCTTCTAACAGAAGTGACCTGGAAGATAAGTATGTGCATGGACACTGCTGAGAGATTTCTCTCATGACCCTGTCCACATTGGTTAGCATTGCTCTCCAGGTATGTAGAAGTGGAAAGGCAAAGCATTCCTAAAGACTGAGGTATTGTCATGAACAGCTTTTTCTGATCTTGGTTTCTAGGTCATTTCATTCATTCAAATCTGCTGTAGTATTGTTACGGGTTATTTGAACAAAAATTTGTGTTAGATTTCTCTTAGAGAGGCAGCTGAAACAGCTAGCTCACCACCCAAACATTTTCAGTGTTAATATTTCTTCTGCATTCCCCGACCTGCCAGTGTAAACTGCTACTGAGGATCTCCTAGCAGAGCTGTAGTAGTAAACATATAATTCTTTTGGCAGTCTGTAGCTGTTTTATAAATTCAGACAAACTTAAGTATATAAGCATTTCTGAGTAACATATTGAAGTTTCAAAAAATGATCCATCCATATTGGATCACTTTTTTACTAAATAAAATATCTTTTGTTAAGCAAAAAGGCGGTCCAAAAGGGAAAGCTAATAATTTAGTTATACAAAAAATCTTCAGTATTTTTTGCTACATACCCATCTCTTACAGTTCTTATGAGAATACTCATATCTCCTCCTGGGAAAATACTGCATTTAATTATATAAATGTATAACGGTAGTGCAGTGACTCACATTTAACCTTCCACTCCCATATAACCTACTTTGGGTGATGCATTTTCGGCACACGAGGCATTTAAGACTTCTGGTCCAGGCGTATTTTTGTACAGGAATTGCTGTATCTGGTTCTGGGGAAACCTGTGGTTTCACACTTTCCCCTCAATGCTGGAACAGGACTGCTTTCTCACAAGGCTCCTCCCTCTGGAGTGAGACCAGGGCTGGGGAAGGGTCTGAACTACAAGTCTTACGAGGAGAATTTGAGGGAACTATGTGTGTTTTACCTGGAGAAAAGGAGGCTCAGGGGTGACCTTATCACTCTCTACAGCACCCTGAAAAGAGGCTGTAGCCAGGAGGGGACCAGCCTCTTCTCTCAGGCAACAAGTGACACAGCCTTAAGCTGGACATTAGGAGTTCCTTCACAGAAAGGGTGATTAGACATTAGAATGGGCTGCCCAGGGAGGTGGTGGAGTCACCATCCCTGGAGGTGTTTAAGCTAAAACTGGACATGGCACTTAGGAGTCTTGATTGGTCAAAAGGTTGGGCTTGATTATCTCAGAGGTCTTTTCCAACATAATAAATTCTGTTATTCTGTGCCTGCACTGCACCATCCATCCCCACCACTTCACTGGGCCACCATGAAATTTACTTTTGACAAAATCAATGTGCTTTCTTGGAATTTTGACACCCCAGAGCAGCCTCTTCGCACTGTGAGGAGCGAGGCAGGTGCCTGCTGACAGGGAAGATGGAGGCTCTGTGAGGGCAGCTGGCTGCTCTGGCTGCCCTTGGTTAATGCTACGAGCCAGTCCAGCTGGCAGGGTTACCCAAAGTACATTAGCGAAACTACTTCGGCACCGATCAATGACTTTATCCCTCACTTAAATTCCATTACTTAATTTTGGAGGCCACAGCCTGAAAGTCAAACTGCAGTAATGTAATTTGGGTGGATAATAAAAAAGGAAAAAAGCAAAACCACTCTTACAAATAGTCAAGAAACATCTATATTGTGTAATGCTATGGATATGTTATAATATCCCTTAATTCAATGCAGAATAAGGTTTATTAATCTAGGTTCATTTTCCTCCAAAGTTGTTGTGCATTCACCCTGTTTGAGGGTGCAAGCCATTGTTTTATTGCTTTATTAATGCAGAGTATGTCACTGCATGTTTCCCAGCTACCTTCTTTAGTCTGACTCTTTATATCTTTGCTTTGCTTAGTCTGCTTCCACACATCAGGACAAAATAGAGAATTACAGTTGCCTCAAGAGAGACAGTTTCTACCTTAAAATTTATGGCAAAATGAGTCTTCTGCAAGTGGTCTGATAAATATGCTCTTTTTTAATTAAACTTTTTAGCCTATCAAGACCAAGGAAGTCAAGCTGGTGATCTAGTGCAGGGGAAAGTATCACTGCATATTTTGATACCTGTACTTCTTATTTCTCTATGATTTTTTGCTGTTATATACCTTAGAAGGACTAAGCATCAGAATAGATAAATTTTATTGTACTGCTAGGCTGTAAGAAATGGATAAAAATACCTGGTTTTGTTCAAGAAAAGTTGCAATGGACTTTAAAACATACTGTTCATGGATTTACAGATGAGATCTCTGGTTAGGAATAGTGTTTGTCTTCTATTCAATGTTCTTCTATGGAATTTGCAATTGAGTGGATGGGATCCTCACATTGTCTTAATTTCCACCTGGACAAGAGACACAGAAAGAAGCTCACAGATGGGAAGAACAAATCATTTCAGTTTTCGATCATCAGTATATTTTTGGAGCCTTGATCTTTCACAAGAGAAATAAGTAAAAAATTTGGTCACAGTGTGGATTAAATGGGGGACAAGTGTGGAGTTCCTGACAGCTCTCTGCTGGGGAATGAGAGAGTATTGCTATGACAGACTAATTATAAAAATTATGGGGAAGTGATATCCCTGTAACACATTTGGATGCAAGTTCTCTTGAAGAGCACATTAGTTTTACAGATTGAGTCCAATCATGTAGCATAGCTCTAAGTGAAATATTGTATTTCACACATTTTTGTTATTGCTTGATGGGTCCTTGTCTTGTGGCATCTGAAATCCCAACACAGCTTTTGAGTGAGAGAAAAATTCATGTCTGACTTGGCTGAGCAGTGTGGCCAAACCTGTGGCAATCTACAGTGGAGCATGCCAGCACCCTCTCATTCCATCACCAGGAAAACAGGAAGGTTCTTTTCACATCATTCTATTCCAGTGGGGATAGAAAAAACTTGGGAAGAGCTGGGGAAGAACATCCTCTACCGACACTTTGTCACAAGGACACTGTGTCCCTTTGGGCTGGTACAGACTGAAATTCCTCCAGGGTCTGCAGGCTGGGAGACAAAGACACTGATGCTCCACTGAGCTCAGTCTGGCTTTAAATTTCACCTTCCCTTTGGCTCCCTCCTCCCCCACAGGCTGCTGATGTTGCTGTTGTAAGATGTTAATTAACATCTCATCTTCTACAGAAGCAGCCGTGTTTCCACCTGATGGAGACACAGCTGCTGTTGTATTCATCAGGTCTGAGCCAGAGGCTCGGAGGAGGTTTCTGAGGAAATGTCCCAAGGCACTGCCTGCCAGCTTCTCTTCCTCATTAAGTAACAGATTGAACAGTCTTCAAAAGAAGAGTTAATAGCAAAGTAACCCAGACTGACACCTGGTAAGCAGCCCAGCAGTTGGAGGCACAAACTGTATGATCCTTTTTGCAAACATTTTGGTTAGTCACCAGCAACTCTGATCTGCATGTGTCTGATTCCTGAGACCAAGAAGTTGGAGAGGGCTGCCTGGGATGGCTCTCCTGGAACCACGCAAGGGGAGGTAGAGAGAAAGCTACTTGGAAAACTTGATAGCCGTGTCAACAGGGAAGAATTTCATTTAGCAAAACCAAGAAACTATTCTCCCCTTCCTGACAAGGACCCTAATGCAGCAATCTCAGATTCACTGCACAGCGTGTGTGCAGGGCACATTATGGATGAGGGCAAATAGCCACACAATTTCACTGATAACTCTGCAGGGTGCTTCAGAAGATTGGCCATTTCAGGCTTCTGATTCTTCTGTCTGATAACTGAATTTGATTTGCCATAACACTCATGAGATCTGGTTGAATGTGCTTCCTTTCCACCTTGGGAAAGTAGAAACTCTGAGAGGGAAAAAAGGAAATTTTCCTAGTTCATCTAGAAGAAGTAAAGATTTCAGCCCCTCTCATGCCATGATAATGTATGCCGTAATTGGTCCATCACTACTAACACAAGGCAGCTTAAAGGGCACCTGAAAATGGAAATAAAAGAGACAGAGAGATGCCCTAGTGCCTTAGGGCCTCAGCTGCTTACAGCATCCACTTCTGCTTTAAGCCTGTCCCTGGCACAAACTGAAAACATCTAAGTGTAAAACTTTGAAACTTCTAGTGAAAATTGAGTTCATAGCAAGGGAGAAGACGTCTTGATTTATTATCAGACAACAGCCAGAAGTTACTTGCAAGACATGGGACCTGTGCGTTTTGAGGTTATATGGGAATGAGCATTTTTTTCTTTAGAAGAAAGTGAGGTAAGAGGAAAACAGCATTAATTGATTGAAGCAATAGCAAAACTTAGGAAATTACTGTAGCTTAGCTAGGATGTTGATGAACCCACTGCAACAGCTCCATAGTGTGCCAGAGCCAGCTCTTGGCAGGATTATAATTATATTGTTTTTAATTATGTCCACCTTTTGACATTATTGATTTTGTAAGGTGCTACTATTCCAGCATGCTAGGCTTTGTAATCTATAGTTAGATAGGTTTGTACATGGCCTAGAAAACATGTTGCAAAGAGTGACTACAGTGTCACCAAGAGTTATTTACTGTAAATACCTCCTTCCTTCAGGTATTAATTCTACTCTCTTCATGTCCTGTACTGCTGTCTCCAAGATGCTGTGCTAAGCTGGTGCATAAGGAATAAATTAAATGACAACAACAGTTAACAGATCACGGAAGCAAGTTGTAGTTTATATCTGGACTAGAGTTATGTCAGTACATACTTACCTAACTATACTTCAATAGTTCTAGTGAGCTGTCATGGAAACTTGTGCAGAGAACTCAGGATTTATTCACCTATACAGGAAGATAATAATTATGTTCTCTATAGTGTCTTCCACTACTTGTATAATAATTCTAAGATGGGAAGGGTTTGACTACTGCTAAGTACAGAGCTGGTGTTTTTGGTGTATCATCAGCTAAGATATGATTCCTGAAGGGTTATTATTAGCTCAGATACCATAATTTTAAATATTAAATTGATGGCATTATTTTCCCCACCCATGTGCATAATTTTACGCTTATCCACATAGAATTTAATCTGCTCTTTTATTGTCTAGTCACTTGATATTACCAGATACATATGCAAAGTCACCTCCTGTCTGGATAACTGTGATTAGGCTAGTGAAGTTTCTGACCTCCCTGCTTCTCTTCTGACCTTTTACAGTAGTACTTATTTGAGACTGTGTTGAACAGCAAAGGTCACTGATACACACCTCTCTTGAGATTTTCCTCCAATGTAATAACCCCCCACTTTCTCCTGCTCTTCACCTTTTCTCTTTCAACCATTTGTATGAGGGCTTTAGCCTGCCATCTCTCAGTAGAGTTGTATCTCTCAAGGGCTCTGTTGAAAGCTACCAGAGCTATTTCAAGTTGGCATGTTCAGCAGGCCATCCCAAGAACACAAATAAATTAGTAAGGCACATATTTCCTCCACAAACCCCACTGTGAGCTGTTCTTAGTGCCTGTGGTTTATCCATGTGACTATAGGCTTTGTTGGTTAGAAGACTCTTTGTGAATTTGACAAATATAGAGTGTTTGCAGGCCCGTGACTCCCCAGGTCTCATGGCTCTGGCTCTTGGTGACCTGGTTGTCTCTAGAGAGGTTTCCAGTCAGCAGCAGAGTGTGGACATGTTAATCAGATCAGATAAATATAGATTTCCCTGAGAACATGGTGGGAAGAAAATCAGAGGGAGAGGTGGCCACATAAGACCTTCATTGTCCTTTAGAGCTCTGGGCAAAAAGGAACAGAGGAGCTTTCAACTCTCTGCTGTGAGTGGCAGAAGAGTGAAGACAAAACTGGTGTGAAGGAAGTTAGATGAGGAATGAAAAGTCAGTCAGGGATAATAGGAGAACTAGTGACAGAGTGCTGCTTTTTGAGAAGGGCACACAGGTGTCCATAGTCTGATTTTTGGCTAAAGTGGAGAAATGAGAAGAATTTCCA
>VWZS01005145.1:7327-23717 GCA_013397075.1 Rhabdornis inornatus
ATCCCCTGATAATCCTGAAATCATCCCCTGATAATCCTGAAATCATCCCCTGATAATCCTGAAATCATCCCCTGATATTCCTGAAATCCTCACCTGATATTCCTGAAATCCTCACCTGATTTTTGGCCAATTATCTGTTTTTAATTACCTGGGATTCTCACAGCACCAGACTCGACACCCCCATTATAATTTTGCATTATTTGCATTCACAGCTGCGCCACCCCCTGAGATTATTTCTATTTAATCTCATTTTTTTTCTGCCTTTTTCCATTCCCCTTCTCCAAACCCCTCACAAAAACCCAAGTATTTGGCCATGTTAAAATTAAAAATAATAATATAAATATTATTAATAATATATATAATTNATAATTAAAATATTATTATTAGGATGAAAGCACAGCAGCTTAATAACAACCTTAATTAATTTATCTCTTTTGAAGAGAGAGACTTCTTTCAGAGCTTTAAAAGATCTTTATGATGATTTACAAAATGCAGAAAGCAACCACAAATTAATTTTAACACCTATTTTAACTATTAATATAACTATCATTTATTGAAATAATGACTATCATAACTATTATTTATTGAAATAATGACTATTATAACTATCATTTATTGAAATAGTAACTGATATAACTATCATTTATTGAAAGAATAACTATTAGAACTATTATTTATTGAAATAACACCAATTATAACTATTATTTATTGAAACACCTATTTTAATGCTCATCACCATTTTGATGAGCTGCCAAGCTGAGCTCAGATTCCTCAAACTCCACATTCCCAAAAATCCCAGGATTTCCCAAATCCCTATGGGAGCTGAGTGGGGTAACCCCAAAATCCCAGGATTTTGCCCCAATCTGTGTAATGGTGCCCCAAAATCCCAGGATTTTCCCCTGTTTGGGTGAATTGGAGCCCCAAATCCCAGGATTTTCCCCAATCTGTGTGAATTAGAGCCCCAAATCCCAGGATTTTTCCCCAGTCTGGGTGGAATGGAGCCCCAAATCCCAGGATTTTGCCCAGTTTGGGTGGAATGTTTTCCCAGGTACCTTGGGCAATCTCCAGCTGCCTCTTGGCGTCCCCCAGGGCAGAGAACAGATCCAGCTTGATCCTGGTCTCTGCACTCAGGCTGTTCTCCAGGTGCTGGGTCTTGTCCTGCATGGCTGACAGTGCAGACATCAACACCTCCGTGTCCTTCTCGTTCTCCTTGTACTTCCTCAGCTCCTGCACGGAAAAGGGGGATGGGATGGGAAAAATGTGAGCCTGGGGGGAAAAAATGTCAGTCTGGGGACAAAAAAATGCCATCTGGGAGAGAAAAATGTGAGCCTGGGGGGAAAAAATGTCAGTCTGGGGACAAAAAAATGCCATCTGGGAGAGAAAAATGTGAGCCTGGGGGGAAAAAATGTCAGTCTGGGGACAAAAAAATGCCATCTGGGAGAGAAAAATGTGAGCCTGGGGGGAAAAAATGTGAGCCTGGGGGGAAAAAATGTGAGCCTGGGGGGGAAAAAATCACATCCTAGGAGGGGAAAATGTGAGGCTGGGGGGGAAAATGTCATCCCAAGGGGGCAAAATGTCAGTCTGGGGACAAAAAAAATGCCATCTGGGAGAGAAAAATGTGAGCCTGGGAGGAAAAAAATCACATCCTAGGGGGGAAATGTGATCCTATGGGGAGAAAATGTGAGCCTGAGGGACAAAAATGTCTTCTGGGGATAAAAAATATCATCCTGGGGGGTGAAAATGTCAGCCTAGGGACAAAATAATGCCATCTGAGGGAGAAAAATGTGAGCCTGGGAGGAAAAATATCATCCTAGGGGTGGAAAATGCCATCTTAATGGAGGAAAATGTCAGCCTGAGGACAAAAAAATGTCATCGGGGGGAGAAAAATGCCATCCTGGGGGAAGAAATGTCACCTGGGGGGCAAAAAATGTCAACNCAGCGGGGGGAGAAAAATGCCATGCTGGGGGAAGAAATGTCACCTGGGGGGCAAAAAATGTCAACCTGAAGGTAAAAAGTGTCAGCCTGGGCCAAAAAATGTGAGCCTGGGGGTAAAAATGGTCATCTGGGGACAAAAAATGTCAGCGTGGGGGAGAAAAATGTGAGCCTGGGAGGAAAAATATCATCCTAGGAGTGGAAAATGTGAGGCTGGGGGGGAAAATCACATCCTAGGAGTGGAAAATGTGAGGCTGGGGGGGAAAATGTCATCCCAAGGGGGCAAAATGTCAGTCTGGGGACAAAAAAAATGCCATCTGGGAGAGAAAAATGTGAGCCTGGGAGGAAAAATCACATCCTAGGGGTGGAAAATGTGAGCCTGGGGGGGAAAAAATGTCAGTCTGGGGAGGGTGAAATATCATCCTGGGGTAAAAGTATCATTCTGGGGGCAAAAAATGTGAGCCTGGGGAGAAAAATGTGAGCCTGGGCACAGCAGGGGCCTGCACTCCCCGGGCACTGCCCCCATGCAGACGCAGGGATTTGGGAGCCGTCCCTGGGACGCTGCCCTGAGCCCCAGCTGCTCTGGCTGTACCTGGACTTTCATTTCCAGCTCTCTGATCTGATCCTCCTTCAGTTTGATGTCGATTGTCAGCTTCTTGCCCTCCGTCTCCAGCTCGCGGATGCGACCGCGCAGGGTCTCGGTGCACTCCCCCCTGCGGGGACAGCACAGCACACACAGCTCACACACGGCCACGCTGCCACTGCCCAGCTCCTCCCAAGGGCACAAATGAACAGCAATTCACGCTGAAGCAGCAGGAGAAGCCAAGGCATGAAGCGTGGAAAGAAGAAGGTCTCAGCAAAAGGATTCCCCTCGAAGCAGAAAGTTCCTCAGTGTTACACTCAAGAATTGGGATATTAATTATTGACTGGGACAACTCAAGATCTGGGACAACTCAAGATCTGGGGTTTGGTGAAATGGGGAGAGCAGAAAAGCAGAATAATTCTGTTCATAACAATGAATAATAAGAATTCTGTTCATAATAATGAATACTACTACTATTAATTGTAATTCTGTTCAGCCATTTGGAGCCCTGCAGGTTAAAGTGACTCCAAGTGTGGGACTCCAGCAAGCCCTGGGAGCCACTGTCCCAAAAAGGAAAATTCCAGCATTTGGGCCAATGTGACTGCACAAATCCTCGATTCCCAGCCCCCAGGTGAGAGGAGATGCTCCTCTGAGCAGGACACGACGTGTCTGAGAGCACAGCCCAGGAAAAGCAGAATTTACAGCACACTCATCCTCTACATGTGGAAATGCCATGTGGGCACTGGGGCTCAGCTTCAGGGGAAAACATCTCCCTTGTTTTAACACAAATCAACCTCTCAGAGCAAATAAAGCTGGTTTTTTAACAATAAAAGATGTTTTTAAAGAAAAGACCCAGCACAGGCTCCCCAGGGGCACAGCACCTCGTAGCAGCAGCGAAGGCCACAGCTCGTGCAGCAGTTGCTTCTTCCAACTTCTTCCTCTTCTTTTCTTCCATTAATTGTTTTTCTACAAAGGTTCGTGCCTCCTGCTCTGCCTTGAGCTTCTTCTCCAGCTGGCTGATCATTTGTTTGTCTTTTTGTTTCATCTGTACAGTGTTGTGCAATCTGCAGGGGACAGGGGCAGCAGTGAGCTCAGGGCTCTGCTCCCAAACCCAAACCAGGCTTTGATTAAAACCAACCCCTGCATGGATTTACCTCCCATTTTTAGGATTATTTACTAGCAGTGGTGGGAGTTTTGCAGCACTTAATTAGTGCTTTGTCTCAGTCTCCCCTGCCTTCACTCAGAGCTGGGATTAATGAGTACATGATGCAAATGGATTTTCTCGTGTTGGGGTTTGGTTGTTTATTAAATCTTATCAAAAAGTACAGAGAGTTCTGCAGCACTCCCAGCACCTGCTAAAAGTGAGCAAAATGGAGCCAGATCCAGCTGCTACAAGGTTCTCTTCAAGCTACACAGTGCAATAAAGTATTAATACCTATATTATTTATCCTTTTAACCCAATAACTAAATTCCTGTGACCCTCAGTGTGACACTGACTGACCAAGCAGAAACCACAACCTGAAACCATGAAGAGAAAGGAAGATGAGCACCAAAAAAGACAACACCCAAAAGTTTTCATTTTGTCCCATACCTATTACTAAACTATAAAAACCTCAAATTTAAAACCCTTTACCATGTGAAATAACATCCTTCTATTTCACTACACACCAGTGATTTTGATTTCATCACTGTCTTGGTTTAGGGCAAATTTGGGAGGAAATTTTTGAATGGGCTTTCTCTAGGAAACAGATTTAAGCAGTTTCTTTTTTAACCGGTTCAGGGAAAATATTTTTTTGGAGAGAAGTAGAAAAAAACTTGTTTATTTAACAGACAGAGCACTTCCCAGCACAAAAATGAACAACACTAAATAGTAAAACTCGCTGCTCTGAAGACCTGACAAATTCAGAAGAGTTTTTTTTTCGTGGGTTGCAGCCTGGCTTACTTAGTTTCAGTTCTTTCAGCACTGGGAAATGCTGTGGCCTAGGCCAGGTTTTAGTGGGCTCCAGGTGTGAGCTCCTGGTGCTCTTCTGGGTTTTCAGTTTAGAGCAGGTTCAAACAATTAAAAAAAAAGGAGAAAAAAAACCAAAACAAAACTATAGCCCAGGGGACTTTTTTGTTTCAGCAAGGAAGAACAACAAACCAAAAGCAAAGGAGAATTGGGATTTGTTTTGCTGTCTGCTGCAGACAACACAGTCTGTGTGAAGGATGCAGGGGGGCAAGTGCAGTTTCTGGGAATCAGGGGTGCAGACCCAACTCTGACTCTGACACAGATCCCAATGAACATGTGTTTATACCCTTTTCATTCTATAACCATGTATTAATTATTAAACCCATATTGTTCTATTGTAAACACTGATCTTATCCAAGCATGAATTCTTATCATTTTCATCAGCCCCCCAAATATCCTTTCTCATGATTCTTATTACGATTAAACAACAATCAATATTCAATCCCCAAACAATCAAGATTCAATCACAATCAATACTCAATCCCCAAACACCCAATACTCAATCACAATCAAGATTCAATCACAAACAATCAATACTCAATCCCCAAACACTCAATACTCAATCCCCAAACACTCAATACTCAATCCCCAAACAATCAATACTCAATCCCCAAACACTCAATACTCAATCCCCAAACACTCAATACTCAATCCCCAAACAACCAATACTCAATCCCCAAACAACCAATACTCAATCCCCAAACACTCAATACTCAATCCCCAAACAATCAATACTCAATCCCCAAACAATCAATACTCAATCCCCACACAACCATTCCATTTAACAATCACATCATTCATCCCACGACGATCACGCAGGTGAAGCTCCACACGCTCTAGAAAAGCCAAAGCTCAATATTCCTTCCCAGGGCGTGGCTCCTTTCCCAGGCTAACCCTGGATGTCCTGCCTGCAGTTCCCGTGGTTTCAGAGCTGTTGACAGCCCGTGCCAGGAGCACCTACTTGGTCTGCAGCAGCTCGTTCTCCTGGCGCAGCTGGCCCATCTCGGCGCGGGTGCCGCGCTCGGCCGAGCTCAGCGAGCTCACCTGGCTGCGCAGCTCCTGCTCCACCTGCCTGCTGGCCTGCAGGTCGGCCTTCAGCTTCTTGATGTCCTGTTCCAACCTGCCAAAATAATTCCAAAAGGACATTTTAGCTTCCTGGCCCCTAGAATGGCTTAGCTTGTAATATGGGATGTGACCAAAAGGGTGGATTCTATCACCAGGTGTCAAAACCCAGCTGGGGCAGTGATCCTGATCCCCAGAGAGGAAATCTGCTGTTCATGGATCGTGTCAAAACCCAGCTGGGGCAGTGATCCTGATCCCCAGAGAGGAAATCTGCTGTTCATGGATCGTGTCAAAACCCAGCTGGGGCAGTGATCCTGATCCCCAGAGAGGAAATCTGCTGTTCATGGATCGTGTCAAAACCCAGCTGGGGCAGTGATCCTGATCCCCAGAGAGGAAATCTGCTGTTCATGGATCATGTTAGAAACCAGCTGGGGCAGTGATGCTGATTTTATTTTTTTCTATAAAATAAAAAACTTTAAAAATTCTACAAAATAAAAATTTTAAATCATCAACAAGTTGGTGTTTTCTTGCAGCACATGATGTGCATGCTGAGTAAGGAGGATGTGTTAAGCCATCCCCAGCTCAGGAGTCAGTAAATTCAGTTTTAATTGCTCTTGAACACAGACCATCTGCTCTACACTTGAAATTGTAGCTTTGGAAAGTTCTTGAGGATTCATGTAATCTTATTAATTAAAACATTGTTAAATAAAACACACATTTTGGAAGAGAGGCACTCAGCTCACTTTGATTTTTCCCCCACAAATAAGGTTATTGATTCTTAGAGTAAAAACCCATCACAGGTGAATAATCAGCCTTTTTAAACACTTATTTAAAGCAAATACACCCCAGCCATTCTCACACAACCCTGCTTTGCTCTGCCAGCTATTGATTGCAGAGTTTTCAAATGGCCATAAAGAAGGTGAAAGTGGTTTTATTTCCTAGGCTCCATTCTGAATTAGTGGCAGTGGGGCATTAGGATGAGGAGAACAACCACAAAAAAGCCAAACAGAGCTGCCCTTGGTGACACTCAGCAGCGCTGCTGAACGGTTGGAGCTTTTTGATTTCTTAAGGAAACATTTTTGGGCTTCAGTGCAGGGAAATCTCAGCTAAAAGGCACTGAGAGATGAGCAGGGAGAACATCCAATAAATCCAGGGGGGAAGTGGGGAGTCACCAAAGCTGTGGGAATGCAGAGAAATGGGTTTGGAACAGTTTGAAATTGTTTTTAACAACAGCCCAGAGAGGTGAGAGGCTGAATGGAGAGGCAGGAGGAGCCTGGCTGGGCTGGGACACCTCAGACAAATCAAATCCCAGCCCCTCCAGCCCCAGCAGCTCTGTGGAAGATCCCTCCCAGGAAAATAAATTCCTTCAGTGCACTAGAAATGGCCAAAAGCACCCTTAAACAGGAAAAAAAAAAAATCAACCTACAGGCAAATATTAACAGCACAAAGCAAATACCCACCTCAAAGAAGTGCACAAATCCCTTCAACACCTGCTGCTCTGCTGAGAGGAAGAATTTGCAACCCTGGCCAGATATGCCAACCTCAGCCCCAAAATGGAACAGCAGCAGCTGCTTTCAGCTGGGTGGTGCCACCCTGTGCAGGGTTAAATGATGGACAGGGCAGTTGTTGGGCAAAGAAATCTGAGTTTCATTCCATCTGCCAGAAAAGCTGCAGCCCAGAGAGCAATGTTTGAATGAAAGAGAGTGAGAAGCTGTAGGAGCCACCACCAGGCTGGGTGTGCCAACAGCTGATTGGTTTTGATCCAGGTTTTCATAACCAGGTGGAAAAATGCTGTTTCAATAGAGAGAACACACCTTAATCCCATCTTAGCCATAAATAATTTCATTATCCACAGCTACAGTGAAGAGATAACTGAAGATAAAATAGCTTTTACCTATAGCTCAGACCATGGCAAAGTAAGACACCCCAGGATTTATTCTGGGTACTGAGTATTCCAGAAAAAGAAGCCCTGAGCAGATAAAACCTGAACAGCTCAGAGGTGCTGGCACAGGACAGGCTGAATTTGTATTTTTGGCACAGGAGAACTGCCCTGAGCTCAGGGCTCTGGAGCCATCTGCTCGGTGCCATTCCTGCACCTGAGTGTTCCCAGGGCTGCTCCAGGAAAAAACCTGCAGGATCCACAGGGAGCACACAGAGATGAGGCCACAGGCACAGCTTTTCCTTCTAAATACACAGAATTTGTGGGGCTGGGAGAGTGGAATATCCACAGCTTTTCCTTCTAAATACTCAGAATTTGTGTGGCTGGGAGAGTGGAACATCCACAGCTTTTCCTTCTAAATACACTGAATTTGTGGGATTGGGGAAAGTGGAACATCCACAGCTTTTCCTTCTAAATACACAGAATTTGTGGGGCTGGGAAAGTGGAATATCCACAGCTTTTCCTTCTAAATACACAGAATTTGTGGGGCTGGGAGAGTGGAATATCCACAGCTTTTCCTTCTAAATACACAGAATTTGTGGGGTTGGGGAGAGTGGAATATCCACAGCTTTTCCTTCTAAATACACTGAATTTGTGGGGCTGGGAGGGTGGAACATCCACCAGACATCACTTGTAAAAAATTAACACAAAACTCCTCTTTCCACTCAGTGCCCCACAAAACCACTGGAAATAGCTTTATCCACGTGTTTGGAATGAGGTCCCACAGGAGATTTGAGCAGGTTTTAATTACCCCTTTTCATTACATTGAAGGTTTTGCTGCAGCTTTAAACACCAGAGCACAGAATTCCTGTTTCCTGCCAATTACAGAGCAACTGCAGGCTCCTGTCTCCCTAAAATGAGGAAAATCATAATATGAACTTATAATAATCATAATATTGGATAATCCATCACCGTGCAAAGGATTCCTGGGTGGTTCCTCTGCCAGACCTGCCCCAATTAGGCAGAGACACAACTTCATTAAGGAGAAAACAAGAAGGGAGTTCAGCACTGTCCCAGGGGTCACAGCTCCCACAAGGACATTCACACCACTCCAAAAGAAAAGCCCAGCAAGGTAAAACAACACAAAGCCATTAAAAAAAAACCAAAAAAATCCCTGCTGCAGGCAGGGCTGCACTGCTGGGACATTGATAAATGACCCAAACCAGCATTTTTCATTTTATTGCTATTCTTACTCTGATTCCATTTGCTGCTTAAGTCTCTTCTTTCCAGGAGAAAATGATTTACAGAGGAGGGGGAGCAAAGAAAAGCTGAGTTCTGGAAGATGTTTCTCCCTGCTGCTGCACACAGAACTGCTCTTTAAACGAGGCTTTAGGTGCAGATTATGTTGTGCTGGTTATAAAAGTGAGGTCAATCCCTCCAGCTTGTCATTCCCAACTGCAGATTTCCCCATTTCCTCTGCCGGGCAGCACCTCCTCCCATTCCTGCTGAGGAGAATTCATCAGGATCACCTCGGAGAGGGAGGTTTTTCCCAAATGCCTCGGGGGAGATTGATGGATTGTTAAAGACAGCTCAATTCAGCTTTAATGCTCCCCGGTATTGGTGCTCTGTTTGCTCCACCCCATAATCACCTGGCGATTGCACTCGAATGAAACACAGTTTATATAAAAAGGATTATTTTAAAGTGCCCACCAGGCCCTGAGATGCTCTCCAAAAGCTCCAGTTCTGCCAGAGAGCCTGGATGCTCCTTTCCCTGCTGGAACTGACAGGCTCTGAGGAGCAGCTCTCATTCCCAAAAAAATCCAGGAAAGCATAGAAATTCTCCTTTCCCTGCTGGAACTGACAGGCTCTGAGGAGCAGCTCTCATTCCCAAAAAAATCCAGGAAAGCATAGAAATTCTCCTTTCCCTGCTGGAACTGACAGGCTCTGAGGAGCAGCTCTCAATCCCAAAATTCCAGGAATGCACAGAAATTCTCCTTTCCCTGCTGGGATTAACAGGATCTGAGGAGCAGCTCTCAATCTCGAAAATCCAGGAAAGCACAGAAATTCTCCTTTTCCTGCTGGGATTAACAGGATCTGAGGAGCAGCTCTCATTCCCAAAAAAATCCAGGAAAGCACAGAAATTCTCCTTTCCCTGCTGGAATTAACAGGATCTGAGGAGCAGCTCTCATTCCCAAAAAAATCCAGGAATGCACAGAAATTCTCCTTTCCCTGCTGGAATTAAGAGGATCTGAGGAGCAGCTCTCAATCCCAAAAATCCTTTCCCTGCTCCAGGCTGCTCCCATTCCCAAAGGCTGTTCTGTTTCTGAGCACCCTGCTGCCTTGGGAAGGGTCTGCAGGAGCCATTGCCTCCCACACCCCTCATTTATTCCAAATCCTTCTGGGAATTCCCAGGGCAGGAAAGCCTGGCCATGTCCCCCCTGGAAAGCTGCAGCTGCTTTAATGCCACTCCAGGCAGGGGGGGTGAGCAAGAGGCACCCCCTGCCCATCACTGCTGCCACCAAATTTTACAGAATTAGCACCAAATGGCCAGAAATTCACATTAAAACCTTGCAGCTGCATCTCTGCAGGTTACACCGTTTCAGGAAAGTGAAATAAGCCGTGGCAGAGCAGCTTTTGCTTCACCCAAGAATCTTCCCCAGCCCAACTGCCAGAAGATGTCCTCGTTATCTGTGGGAATAATTAGTCCATGAGACATCATGGACTAATTATTCATCACCTCGTGTGCCACAGGCAGGACCTCTGTGGATGCACACAGCTCTGCCAAGCTGCACTGCCAGGTTTTTGTGTGGTTTTAGTGCAGGGATTTTTAAGGGTGCTAAAAAGGCAGGGCCAGGCCATGGGTTTTGCTGTGTAATGTGCAATAAATAACAACAAAAAATATAATTCTGCAGCAATTACAGCTTGGATTTGTTCCATGTATTGAGGCTCTAAATCTGTTTCACCTCAGAAATGGGTGAAATGGTAAAAAATGGATTTGCTCTCTGCCTCCTGACAAACAGTGAAGTGCAAAGGGACACCAGGCTGATCCCAGATGGATCCTCCAGTCACCAGAGCTGGGAAAGAAGCACTGAGATCCCAGAGGCTCAGGGCTGGGCGAGCAGCTGCAGATTTCAGCACCCTCAGGAGATGTCTCAGAAAAGCCCAGAGGTTCCTCTGGGATCCCTCAGCTCTGGCCAGCAGGAACAGAACAATTCCCAGGGATGGGCATCAGGAAATTCCTCCCCACAAAACCAAGCACTGAAACCAAACCCTGACATTCCACCAGACAGAGCAAAAATTAAAACTTAGCTTCAAGTAAGAGCAGAGCTGTATATAAAATAGATAAATAAACCTAAACTAGCAGGACCCTTCCAGATGGGTCAGGCCAAGTGTGCCAAAGGTGAGAACCCTGCAAAACTCCTGATTAATCCCAAGTCCCCAGCAGCAGAAGGAATATTTCACATTTGCTCCTGGTTACTCAGCTCAGGGCCATGCTCTGTGGACACAAAAGGAAAGCAGCTCGTGTCTGCCACCCTGCTGGACACTGAGTGAGGAAAAGCAGCTTTATTTGGAAGCTGAGCAGATGTGACCTGAGTGGGAACAAATGCAGGACCTCACTCAGCCCTTTCCAGGCTCCAATGCAGACTGAAAGTTTAATAACAGGAATGAGTAACACTGCTGGAAGTGGAAAAGATGATGGAACAAATGCCTGGCACTCCAGGGACGGGATAATTGACAAGGTTAAAATAAAAAAGCACCATTAATCTTTAAATTTAAGTGCATCCATTCCATCCAATTTGTCAGGTGAGTTTATGCTCGCACTGGTGTGGGAGTTACAGAGCCAGGCTGAGCAGAAATGAGATTTCATCCATGATTTCAGGGAGCAGGATGCTGCTTTGGTGCTCCTGGGCTGCCTGCACAGGGACAAGAAACAGCTCCAGGGATTTGCAGCACAACTGCACACCCACACATCCCAAAAACACTTGGCTGAAGAAGCTGTTCCCTCTCAGGGCAGAGTAAGGCACTTTCAGAGTGGAGCTGTGTTCTCTGTCCTTCCCCAGAGAGATCCAGGAGCTGCAGTTCCCTAAGGATCTGTTTTTATTGTAAACTCATTTCTGTGATCAAAACTCACCTTGGGCAAGCACTGACCACCTGCCCTAAGCTCCCACCTAAGGATTTCAACATGGAATTTAAACTTTAAACCCACCAGGCTGAAATCCCAGTCCCTGTCACAGCCACTCAACTCTCAAAGTTCCCAAAGGAATTCCCTCCCCTCTTCTCAAGACTTAGGAATGTTTGGAAGGGCAGCAAACTGAGCTGACCCTTCTGTGCCTCGGGGAGCAAACAAACCTTACAAAGAGTTTTAAAAACCTTATAAACCAGCAGAGAATGGGAACACCCTGGGCAGGGGCTGGAGCAGAGCCATCAATCCGGGCATTCCCAGATCAGATTGATTGGCTGCTCTCTGATTTGCCTCACACAAGTTCTCTACAGGCATTAGGTAGCAATTAGTCTGGGTGTTTAATTGGCAGGGGTATGTCAATCAGGGGCACAGCGATTATCAGAGGAGAAAATAATATTTCCATTGAGATAATTGTGTTCCCACAGCAGAAATCCTCAGAGACAAAAGCCCAATTATCAAAGGTACCTGCAGGGAAAACAAGCCTGATCTGCCAATTAAGTTGGCCAACACTGATTTGGTGGAATCAGGAACAAGAGAGGCACGAGCCAGGTGGGAAATGCTGGAGAAGCAGAATTGAAATGGTTTTTGTTGCAGACATCTCTCACTGCTGCTTTTCCTGGCAGCACATGACAGCACCATCTGTCCCACGGTGAGCCACTGCACCTCCCAAAGCCATCTCCCCCCGAATTCCCAGGAGCAGATGTAAAGCTGGCACTTGTCCAGGCTGCCAGGCCCCCAGAGGGATCCCTGGGAGCTGTGCCTGCAGCAGGGCTGGGAGCAGGGCTGGGAGCAGAGCTGGGAGCAGGGCTGGGAGCAGGGCTGGGAGCAGAGCTGGGAGCAGGGCTGGGATCAGAGCTGGGAGCAGAGCTGGGAGCAGGGCTGGGAGCAGAGCTGGGAGCAGGGCTGGGAGCAGGGCTGGGAGCAGGGCTGGGAGCAGGGCTGGGAGCAGGGCTGGGAGCAGAGCTGCACACCAGCACTGCCTCCAGCCTGGAATGAGAGATCACAGCAAACCCGAACACTTCAAAGGGAAAACAAAACAAAACCAAAACAAAAAGACCAGCTCAGGTACCAAGAAACCCCAGCGAGCTCCCTGGAGAGCCAAAACAAAACCAAAACAAAACAAAACCACCAGTTCAGGCACCAAGAAACCCCAGTGAGCTCCCTGGAGAGGCAAAGGTGGCTCCACAGAGCAGCTGCCAGCATGAGCTGATTTTCTCCAGTTTTTCCCTCTACCAGAGCATTTGTGGTGCCTCACAACAGAGGTAGGGGAGCAGATCCTGAGGCAGAAATGAAACCACCTGCTCCAGGCTGCAGCTCAAACCAAAGGCAGGAACAGAGCTCCACACATCTCCTGGAGATCCTACCCCAACACCACCACACAACTCTGCCTTTTTTACCATAAATGACATTTTGCTGATAAAAACCAAAGAAAAGCCCTGAGCCCTGATGGACCAAGGAGGATGAGACAAGGCTCAGGCCCCACTTACCTGACCAGTGCATCTGGTTTGCTTAGCTGGTTATTAGGAATACAGTTTTCCATTAAGTCCTTATGTGTGCTCGGGCTCTTGCTGGCACATTTCTGTTTTTTCTCATTTTTAGAGGATGAGGAGGGGATGCTCCCGTTGCTTGCACTGTGGCTGCGGGGTGAGGAGTTCACAACCCCACTGACATTTTTGTAATTTTTGGACGAGGCAGTGCATGAGTCCTCTTTTAAGAGGTTTTCTGTACTTCCCACAAGATCATTATTTAATCTTTTACTATTGATATGGTTTTCCATATATTCAATTTCTTGTATTTTAGAGTCTACAGGTTGCAAAATGTTGTTGTTTATTCCAAGGTTGTGTTTCTTTGCATCCTTGTCCTTTTCTTTCCCTTTTTCTCGATATTCCAGCTCTGGCAACGTTGCAGAGATTTTTTTATTGGCTGGAATGCCTCCATTGTGCTGCAGGAGTATTGAGGAATCCATATCAGATAATCCTTTGGCTGCTGCAACACCAAAGTGAAAAAAAAAACAACAAAAAACCTCAACTTAGTTCATTAAATCCATCAATACCCTGCCACAGAAAGGAAAAAATCATTATGGACATATCCATCAATCCTGCAGGAAACAATCAGCATTGGAGACTCTCTAGAAAAGAGAATCCAAAGTTTCATTTTAAGGCTTTTTGCCTCATTCCAGGCAGGAAACAGGGATTTAATAATAAATACTAAAGCCTCACACAACACTGAGTGAGCAGATTGATGCAGCTGCTAATGAAGAACTGAGCAGAGTGGCCAGAATTCAATTTTCCTGTCCCATTAACCCTTTCACTGCTGCCCCTCTGAGCTCACCAAACCAATCCAGGTTTGTTTTCCTCAGAAGGGCAGAGAACAGAGAACACATGAAGGGATAACTTGCCTTCCTCTGCCTCCCTCTCCTGCCTTTGCAGCATCTGCTGCTCTGGGGGCAGTGCCTGCTGCAGGAGCTGCATGTAGAACTCGTTCTCCTTCTGCACCTCCTTCTGCTTCCTCAAACGCATCTTGTAGCTGACGTAACTTTTAAAGCCAAAGCCCAAAGTCACAACAGGGTAGCCAATGCTAAGGAGGGGAAAAAAAACAAAAAAACCAAAACAAACCATGTTATTAATCAAATTATATAGCCATGATTGCTAATTGATGGAACAACTCCCATAAAAATTATCTGTAAAGTGGTTTTTGCTTTCAAGAAATTCTTGAGATTTTGGGACGCCACAAATTCCTCACAGAACAGAAATGTGGCACCGGGTCCTTGTGGCCACACATTTCTCATGGAATATTTCCTGGCAGAATTTTTAAGGGAAAACTGAACAGCCAAGCCCTGAACCCAAATAAAAACCCTGATTATTTATTTTGCTGGTGAAATAAAGGTGAATAGGAACAGGACAGGGAAGCACTTACCAGTGGGCTGCAAATGGACGACAAAGGTCCACGTGGAAGTTTTTTAAATCTTTAAATCGAATGGCTGCTTCAATATAAACAAAAAGTATCCACAGTGATACTGTTGGTAAGCACACACCTCTTTCTGTGGAGAGAAGGGGAACAGAGGCACCTCAGGGACACAGCACAGGATTTGAAAGTGATTTTTAAAACATTTCAGGAGTCTAAGGAAACAAGATTTCAACTAGAAAGAGCAGAACTTGGAAAAAAATAATAAAAAGGGGGGGAAAAGAAAGTTCTCATCATGAAAATGAGTAATTTTTGAGGTTGCCATGAATTAAAATATTAAATCAGCTCAATAGCTACAGCTAAAACTGGCCCATCAGGTTCTTCCTTCCAAACATCAACCCTGAACAACTTCAGATAAGGCTTTGGCACATGAATAGAGCTCTAAAAATAAGCCCAGATCCTGCAGGTATCTGAAATTGGGCAGCAAGAGGTTCCCAGCACCTGCCTTCAGCTCCCACACTTGTCACCAGCAGTGACTAAGTTGTCACAGAGCTCAGTGAGGGATGAGCCACAGCACCCTGCAAAGCCCTGGCATCGGGGCTCACACTCAGTGCTCCACAAAACCCCAATCCCAAGGATCTGGGCAGTGAAAAGTTACCCCTAAAATAAAAATTACATTTCATTTGATCCCTAAAATGTTTGGATTGAGGGAAGGAGCTAAAACCTCCCCCCAGCTCCACTGCTTCATGCCAAGCCAGGGATTGATGGGAACAAGCCCAAACAGCTCAGGGAGAAAAGGGCAGCACAGGGGACAGGAATTCTCCAGGGAAATCCCAAAGTGCCAGGGCAGCCTCTGGTGCCAGCAGCTCAGGAACTGCACCCAGCTGAGACAAAGCTTTGCTAAAACTGAATCAGCTCTGAGCACTGAAAAAACTGAGATTTCAGTATTAATAATTACATTATTAATTACACCAACTGAGTGTGGAAGAACAGAACATTGTCACAAGTTCTCTGTGTGCTCTTTGTTGAATCAGGAGAGTTTTAAAGTCAGGAATTGAATTTTCTTTTAACTGCTCTGGAATTCCTGGTTATTCCCCTCCTGCTTACTGGAGACGTGAGTGCTGAACAAAAAACCAAACAAAAGTGCAAAATAAAAAAATTTAACTCTAAAAAAAACCCTGCATTAAATGAGGTACCAACAGAGAGGTTTTGCCCCTAAAAGATGTGAGATATCCACGGAAGCTGCCAATGAAGAATTGGAAATAAAGAAGTTATTAATGAGTTAATAAATGAAGAATAAAGCCCCACCTGTGTGCCACACATACTGTACCCACACATAGGTGCTGGCAGCAAAGAACAGCCACTGGATTGGGATGAAGAGCAGACAGATGATGTTGGAGGTGAATGCTACACACACAAAAAATACTGAGAAGGCCTGGAAGAAAGGAGGGAGGGGATAAAAAACAGGCTTTGGTTATTCCAAACCTTTATATGTATTAAAATACATTTTATGGAAAGAATCTAGTAGCTGTAATTTTGTAACACACCAATATTTCTAATATTATGTGTTTAATTTTAATATATTTTAACATATTAAAATATATTTTATATAAAAAACCTCAATATATAGATAGATAGTATATGTCTGTATATACACACATATATAAATATATATACACATATATATAAATATAAAAAACTCTATATAACAGGGTTTTCTTTAAAACAATAAGAAAGTCTTGCCTGTTTACATATATAAAAGGCTATATATAATTCTGATTAATTCAAGTAATAAATTTTATAAAAAATATCAAATAGCTATAATTATATTTCTACTAT
>VWZS01005145.1:31641-53726 GCA_013397075.1 Rhabdornis inornatus
CCGCAGTTTGCTGCAGTCCGCGCTCCGCCGCTTCATCCCGCCGGCCCGGCCCGGCCCGGCCCGCCCCTCTCACGGCAGCACCATCCGCCCCCGCGGGGGATTCCGGAGCGCGGGGCCTTTTTTTCTGGTTTATTTTTCTTTTTTTCCTTTTTTTTCCCTTTTTTTTTTCCCCGGGAAACAAAGAAATAAAAATAATTCCTGGTCCGTCCCTCCCCGCCGTGTCCCCCTGCGCAGCCGCCGCGCAGCACCCCGCCTCCCCGGCGCTGACCAATCAAACGGCTGGCCCCGCCTAAGTGACAGCACCTCCGACCAATCGGTAACGGGAGAGGGCAGATAGACGGTAGAATAGACCAATAGCAGTGCCAGAAAATTGAGCCCGCCTCGTGCCGTCACGTTGCACGCCCGCCACCGTGAGTGACGGCCCTGTGACCCAATCAGAGAGGACGATTTGTGACTGATGGCCTGCCAACTAATCACGATGCAGATTTCCGTCTCCTCCCGCCTACTGTGCTGCAGCCTGGTTCCCGCCCCTTGCGGTGACCGACATAAAAACTGCCCAATGGAAGGAAAACAGAAAAATAAAAGGACAGCTCAGCCATCCACTCGGAAACGGAAAAAGGAGGGCTCAATTTCCTCTGTCACCGTAGCACCGAGGTGCCACCTCTCCCGCTTGATTGACAGCCTCGCTGGCAAATGGGCAGTTGGGGAAGGGGGCGCAATGTCTCAGGTGCGAAGCCAGGCAGTGACAGCTTGTGACAGCCGCTGCCGCCCCCACAGCGCGGCCTGCACTGCCGGCTCACCCGAGGGCAAAATAACCCTCGGGGTGACTGACGGGCCGCGCCAGCCAATGAATAGCGCGCTTAGCTGAGTGACAAGCGACCAGACCAATCGAAATGCAGGACTCGCGGGCCAGAGGAGGCCGGTGCTGGGGATGGACCAATCAGAGGCCAGCAGGAGCTGCTCTCGGCCAATGGGAGCGCAGTCCCTAAGGGCGGCCTGTGGGGAGGAGGCGGGCGTTCAGCGAGGGGCGGGGCCGGGCGGGTCCCGCCGCCGCCACCACCAGCGGGGGCTGCCGAGTCACGGCCGGGCACCGACACCGGCAGCGGCACCGACACCGGCAGCGGCACCGACACCGGCAGCGGCAGCGCTGCGGGCCCGGCTCCAGCGCCGCCAGGCTGAGCCCCCACCCCACGGCCCGCGGTTGGGGCCTCCGTGGAGCCCCCGCCCCTGCGGTGTGAGGGAGCCGTGAGGGGAGCAATGGCGGCGCCGCTCCTGAGGGAGGCCGGAGCGCGGGCTGGGCCCGGCCCTGGCTGGCTGGAGGTGGCGGTACCCGCAGCCTGGGCTGGGCCTGCCGGGGGCTGAGGGATCTCCCAGAACAAGGGTCGGGCAGTGATGGGCTGAGTGTGAGGAGCGCGGGGCCCAAAAAGGCATTAGAGCTGTCCCAGGAGGGCGCTGGACTGAATCATGAGGGGTTTTATAGTGGAGTTATAACTTAGAATGGAGCGTCATGGATTTGTTTGGGCTGGAAGAGACCTTGAAGATCATCTGGTTCCACCCGTGCCATGGCAGGGACACCTCCCACTGTCCCAGGCTGAACCAAACCCCATCCAGCCTGGCTTTGGGCACTGCCAGGGATCCAGGGGCAGCCACAGCTGCTCTGGGCACCCTGTGCCAGGGCCTTATCCCCTTCTGAGAAATAATTATTTCCTCATGTAAAAGTTACTTTGTGCTTCACCCTGTCAGAGATCACCATCTTTGGTCTCTGGAAGTGTAAGCTGCGAATCTGAGCATCACCTTTACAATGTGTCATCCTGAGGGAAAATGGGTGAATTCTTCACCTTTGGGGTGTTTTCCTGGATGTTAACACTGATGGGATTTAGTAACAAATACACAAGGGCTCATTGTGTTAGCTAAATTAATTCCTAAATTGCTGCTTGAGCTGTTACCATGTCTAGAGACAGGTCACCAACTTCTGGCTCTGTCTGAATTCCTCAGACACAGAATTCCCAGAAAAAGCACCTGAATGTGGATCTTTCTCCATCAGGATTTTCCTGAAGCCAGGGCAGTGCTTTGCATGCCTGAGAAGTACTTTTTTTTAATGTTATTTAGGAATTTCTGAAATGGATGTAGGGATATTTAACTTTGTTAAGCTGGGAAAAGGCTTTGATATTAAAGTGATTTGATATTAAAGCAGTTTGGTGTTGGGTGGGAGGAAGGTTCAGGCTATCACCACAAATCCAAACCTTGCACAGATGCTTTGCACACTATTTTTGTGCCCTACAGCCTGGGACAGACTCAAGTTTAAGTGACCTGTGAGTTTTGTGTGTGTGTTTTTGCCTGATAAATGTCCCTGTCACCAGCAGGTGGCTTTATCCCCATTTCTGAGCAGTTCCTCCCCATTTCTGGGCTCTCCTCAGGCTGTGCTGTGCCAGCTCAGCTCTGGGTTTGTGACAGCCTCAGAGCAGAGCCTGAGGTGTAATTGTAATTTTAATTTAATCTGGGCTGCCTGGACAAAGAGGGCTCAGTTCACAGAGGCACTGTGAATACTGAGGAGGGACAAATGTTCCTCCAGTGCCTAAAGGGGCTTATAAAGGGAGGAGAGGGATTTTTATATGGCAGGACAAGGGGGAATGGCTTTGAACTACAAGAGGGCAGGGTTGGAGTGGATATTAATAAGAAATTCTTTATTCACAGGGGGTGAGGCCCTGGCACAGGGTGCCCAGAGCAGCTGTGGCTGCTCCTGGATCCCTGGCAGTGTCCAAGGCCAGGCTGGACATTGGGGCTTGGAGCAGCCTGGGACAGTGGGAGGTGTCCCTGCCATGGCAGGGGTGGCCCTGGATGGGCTTTAGGGTCCCTTCCCACCCAAAACACCCCATGATTTGTGCTATGGATCCATAAAGTGTCCCTGGAGTTGTTCCCATGGCCGTGTGTGAACAACAGGCTGATCCTACAGCAGCACAGGAGATGCTGCATCTCCCAAATCCCTGATTCCCCAGCCTTGGCTTGGATCCATCCATCCAAGGTTTGCTGTGGGATCCCGCTGGGGGTCTCAGCAGGACCCTCCCCACCTTTCTGTCACAGGACTTGGGGCCAAGTCAACAAATCCCGGTGCTGCTCATGGAATCCATGTTCTCCTTGCCCTCTGGCCCAGCACTTGGGATGCCCAGGGAGGTGTGCTGGTGTCCTGGAGCAGTGCTGGCTTTGCCAGGAGCAGGGCAGTGCTGGTCCCAGACCTGGGATACCCAGGGAGGTGTCCTGGAGCAGGGCAGTGCTGGTCCCAGACCTGGGATACCCAGGGAGGTGTCCTGTGCCCTGGAGCAGGGCAGTGCTGGCTGTGGCACCTGGCATACCCAGGGAGGTGTCCTGGAGCAGGGCAGTGCTGGTCCCAGACCTGGGATACCCAGGGAGGTGTCCTGGTGTCCTGGAGCAGGGCAGTGCTGGCTGTGGCACCTGGAATGCCCAGGGAGGTGTCCTGGTGTCCTGGAGCAGGGCAGTGCCTGTGCCCACGGGCACTGTCTGAGCTCAGCCCACAGGAGCTGCTCTGAGTTTGGGCTCCTGCCACACCACAGATAAGGAGCTGCTCCCTGCTCACGCCTCTCGGCCTTTTTATCTCGCTGCTGGCCCCCCACGCCTCCTCTGCTGTTGGTGTGAGGGCACGGGGACATTTTCAGAGGGAAAAGGAGCCGTTGCTGCGCTGGTGCTCCATGCAGGCAGGGCACGATGCCGTCCCGTTACCTGAGCTTCCGCTGCAGCGTGCCCTGGCTCCTCCTCCTGCTGCAGGCTCTGTTCCTCAGCTGGGCTTTCTTTGCCCTCACAGGCGCTGATGAGATCTACTTCTCATCCAGCTTCTACACAGGTAAGCCTGGCACCCTGCTGGGAAAGGAGGGGTGGTCCCTGCTCCTGCTGGGGGCTCTGCTGGTGAGAAGCAGAATGGTTTTGCTGCTCTTTGGACTTGCCAGGAGTTTCTTTATATCACAGGTGTGATGGGGATCCAAGACTAAGTTATATTTTTTGTTATAGTTTTCTGTTGGGTTTTTTGATCTCCATTCAGATCACTATGTAAAAATAAATTCAGCATTAAGGGTGTTTTTTCTCTGATTGTAGATTGGAAAGGAAGCTCTGGAATTCTTGGCAAGCTCTCCATGATAGTGGTACTTAAATTTTTATCTGAAGGCTTCTTAGTTAATTGTAATTTTTAATTGATTTTTTTAAACCAGAAATCTGCATTAATAATTTCACTGCTGACTTGTTCTTTTCTGTCCTGCAGTATTTCAAGATGTCAACCACATGGTGATTTTTGGATTTGGCTTCTTCCTGATGGTTCTGAGAAGATATGGCTATAGCAGCACTGGATTCAACTTCTTGCTCATTGTTCTTGGTGTCCAGTGCTCTGTGCTGGTAGAAGATTTATTACATCTCCTTAGGATACAGTATGGTGGAGATGGTGTGGGAAGGTAATGAGCTCATGTTAGAGCTGGGCTAACCCAGAGCTGCTGATTGCTCCTTCCAGGGCCCTGCTCAGGGTGAGCAGAGGCACATTTGGAGGCATTTTGGAGGGCTGTAGGTTTTTAACTACATTGTTCTGTGTTGTTCCTTTTTATTGGCCCTGCTGTCACCCTGAGACTGAGTTGTTCTCCTTTCTTTCTTTCTTTCTTACAGTCTAGCAAGGGCTGTGATGAGCATGACTGCTGTGGTGATCTCTGCTGGGGCTGTGCTGGGGAAGGCCAATCCTGTGCAGTTAATTGTGATGAGCCTGCTGGAATTGATCATTTTCCATGTGAGCAGATGCATCAACAGCACATACCTGCAGGTACCCTGGTGGGATTTTCAGCTGCATGGGGGGGAAATGTCACTGGAGCTTTGGAGCAGCTCAGTCAGGAGCTGCAGCAGAGGCTGTGTGTGGCCTGGAGCAGCCCACAGAAGGGAATGTTCTGTTGGTGCAGGTGGAAGAGCAGCTCACCGTGCTGCACGTGCACCTCTTTGGAGCCTACTTTGGTCTGGCCGTGACCTCCCGCTTCCCTGAGCCCCCCCCAGGGCTGGACAAGAACAGGAGCACCCCGAAGTCAGAGCTGTTCTCAGTGCTGGGTGAGTCCTTGGCTGGAATGCCTCAGCTGCAGCAGGGGTTGCAGGGGGTTGAAATGCAGAATGCAGCTCTGAATGCAGCCAAGCACAGCAACTGCAGCTGTGCTTCCTGGTTTGTGACAATGGCCACTGCCTACCTGGCCCAGAGGCCACTCCTGCCACAACTGGGGCTCAGTTTGCTTTTGTCTCTTCAGCATGAAGGTTCACAGTTCTTTCTCCAGGGTCACCACTCCCTTTCCTGGCCAAGCTGTCCCCCTTGGCTTGCCCAGGCCTGCTGTGAGGGGCTGAGTGCCAGAGCTGAGCTCATAACTTGTATTTCAGCAGAGCCCAGGCTGCTTCTGCAGCTGGTGCACAGAGATAGAAAGGGGCAGTCCCTGCTGCTAACAGAAATAAATGATAAAGCCTGGTGGAGGGTGGGGGGTGTCATACAGGCAGGCCCATGAGACAGGAGCTGGGGGAGGACAGGCTCGGTGTCTGGGACTTTAATTCCTTTTCTTGTGGAAGCAATTTGGTGGCTTTATTATCTTTATTAACTTCTGTACTGCAACTGCCACCAGCTGAGCCCAGAGCTTCCTGCAGGGGTCCACAGAGACTCATTCTCACTCAGTCTTTGCCCAGTTTAGGGAATACAACATTGAAATGCTGCTCTTTTGTGTCTCTGGAGTTCTTGTTTGCTGTTTATTTCCAGAGCTGAGCAGATACTCATAAGAATGCTTCAGTAGATTTTATATCTATATTTATGTAGACTAACTGCCTAATCAGTGGGAATAGGATGGATCATCTCACAAGTCCTCAGTGCCACCATAGGTTTAGAAATGGCCTCTCCTGTCTGAGGCAGGGCTATCTCTGCCTTGGAGCACTGAAATCATGGATATTAGCAGTGCAAACTGGATTTCACAGAGCCAAGACAAGCTGGTACAAAATCAGTGCCTCATAGTGACAATGCCTGTGTCACTTGTTAGAGCTCTTGGACAAGAACACATCAATGTCCCTGTCAGGTGGATTGCACAGGGTCTGGTACCTCTGTGGGGTGGGGAACACAACATCAGGGATGGGAGAGGGCTGGGAACAAAACACAACAGCTGGGCAGTGCCAAAGGAGCCAAACACTGCTGCGTTGTGTTGGTGTTGGTGTCTGAGCACAGCCCAGCCCCACAGGGCCCTGTGCCATCAGCCCGAGCTGCTCTGAGGCCACCACGTCCCTGTGCTGGCTGGAATTCCACCTGTGCACGTGAGTAATGCATCCTGCCAGGCAGGGCACTGCCCCCAGGGCGCCTGGGCTTCCCAAATGCTGGCCACGAGGGGCACAGAAGCAGCAGAGCCTGTTTTCTGTTTTCATGCTGTTGGAGAAGCCCGTGTGCTCATGGGGGTGTGACACTGCCAGCTCCTCACTGGGAGTGCTCCTGGAGGAGCTTTGGGAATCACAGTGAGTGCACACTGCAGGCTGCAGCCCTCCAGACAGGCTGTGATGGTTCCTGTGCTTCAGAGCAGCTCCTGAGGGTCTCTTGTCCTTGTCCCCAAGGCACTGTGTTTGTCTGGGTGTTCTGGCCAAGCTTCAATTCCATCCTGGCTGAGTCCAAGCAGCAAGCAGTGCTCAGCACGTGCTTGGCCCTCGCAGTGAGTGCTGTGGCTGCCTTCATGTTGTCTGCTCTGACCTCCAAGGATGGCAAATTCAGAATGGTAAGGAGCAGGGAACACCCTGCCTGGGGTTTTCCTGTTCAAACAGATTTTCTGGTACTCTGAGGAATACACTGGAAATAAAACAGCTGTGAACTGAAGCCAAGGCCAGGCTCTGACAGTCACAGAATCACAGAGGGGTTTGGATGGGAGGGGGCATCAAGGATCACCTCATTCCACCCCTGCCATGGGCAGGGACATCTTCCCCTGTCCCAGGCTGCTCCAAGCCCTGTCCAGCCTGGCCTGGGACACTCCCAAGGGCAGCCCCAGCTTCTCTGGGCACCCTGTGCCAGGCCCTCCCCACCCTCACAGGGAGCAATTCCTTCCTAATATTGAACCTGCCCCTTCCCTCTTTCAGTTTAAAGCCATTGCCCCTTGTTCTATCCCTACAAACCCTTATAAAAAGCCCCAGAACTCCGTGTTGTTGTTGTTGTACAGGCTCACATCCACAGTGCAGTCCTGGCTGGAGGGATCACCGTGAGTTACCCAGCAGAAATCCAGCACCCTTGGATTGCCATGATTTTGGGGCTGCTTGGCAGTGTCATCTCCGTCCTGGGATCTCACTGTCTGCAGGTAATGCTCAAAGCCCAGAATGGTTCTGGGATAAGCTGTATAAATTTCTTTTCCAATGCAGGATGCCTGAGGTGTTTTGAGGCAAGTGCAGGATTGCAGCTCCTGAGAGCAAATCCATCCTCTAGGTGTGCAACAGCTGATCTGCAATTACCAACTTATGTTTCTGGGTGTCAATTAAACCTTTTCTTCTTCCCAGAGGTGCTTTAATCCTCCTTTGAAGCTTCAGGATACTTCTGGAGTTCATTTCACTTTTGGTTTGCCTGCTGTGCTTGGAGCTGTGGCTGCTGTTGTTCTCCATGTGGTAGAAGAAGTGATTATTAAACAATGGAGTGATTTATCCAGGTACATAAATTCTTGTATTAAATAATGAAGATAAATAATCAGGAGGGGGAGAAATCAGAGTGCAGCATGAGGGCCTGACACTGCTCATCATGTTCTTCATGAAACAAATTTAATTAAGTTTTAATACCAAAAGGATGGACAAAATAAATCCTCTAAATTCTGCATTAGGCTTTTGGTATGTTCCTAAAACATCTCACTGCAGATTTGAGAATTACAGCTTCTATGAGAGATTTTGGTGGATGCAGATTCATTCACAGTGTTGATGCTAAATAAAAGGTGAAACACTTTTTTTTTTTTTTGCTTTTCAGTCTGGGTTATTTGATCTTTTTTGAAGTTGCTGCCTTCTGCCAGACCATCAGCACTGCCTTGATAACAGGTTTGATTACAGGTCAGTACTGAAACATCCCAGGAATTCTTTTATTTCCTTGGAGCAAGATTCTGTGGGTAAATCACTGGTGGAATAAATGGAAACACAAATGCCAGGGACTCTCCCCAGCCAGGCTTTAGAAGAAGAACTGTTCTGTACAGAAATAACCCAGCAGCACCATTCTTTCAGTGCTGAAGTTTTATTTTAACCAAGGTTTAACAGCTGCCTTCAACCTGCAGACAGGAGAGGTGTGAAGATGAAAATACTTCCACTTTTAGTGACAGAACATGCCCCAGTCTGGGGCTTGTCACTTTTTAGGCCATTTGGAGCAAAGTTTCAATAACATCAGGAGCTGCCTCAGCCCAGCTGCAGACCTTTGATCAAGAGATTTGGGGATTTTTGGGACTTTTTTGCTGCTTTGGGAGCAGCACTCACGTGGCTCCCATAGGATGCTGTGGTTTGTGGCAGCTGCTGCTTTTCCCCAGCCCCAAATTCTGTCTGGAGTAACAGAGAAATGGCCAATGAAAATTGCTGCTACAGTGATTTTTGGAGTGTTTTAGTTGATTTAAACGTTTGCATTACTTTAAGTGTAATGAAGAAGGAACAGACTTTTAGAAAACATTCAGCTGAAATAACCAAACATTCAGTGTTTAACCAATTGTTTAAAAATCCAGAGATTCCCATCAGAGATCCCAAACTAACAGTGCTGATAAACCAGATTGTTTTAGATACACAGGCACTTCTCATGCAAGAAATTCATCATTTTGATGTATTTTCATCATCTAGCAGCTGTTTAATGGGCTTTTACCTAAAGTAATTCATTTTTAGTATCCTGGCAAGCCTCTTTTTGTATTTAAGGCCAGCTCGAGTCGGGGCTCTGCTGGAGGATTTAGGTCTGAATTTGTATTTTTGTATTTTTGCATAAATGTTGCCAAGAAACTCCTGTTGCACACAAGCCTCCCCTTGCCCTGGTGTTTATGTTTATTTTGGATCTCTCTCTTTTTACCAACAGGAATAATCTTAAACATCAAACTGCTTAAAGCTGTGCATGTCTCCAAGTACTTTGATGATCAGTTTTATTGGGAGGTGAGTTTCCAAATGGTTTCAGAGTCCCTGTGGGGGAGTTCATTTAGCACCTTGATGAAGAACTCCAGGTATTTGAATTAAATATATGGGGAGAAAAAGGGTTATTGCTTTTCCCAGCATATTCTGATGCTCAAACAGTCCTTGGGCACCCTTAGGTGCTGATATGTGGCTGTATCTGAATCACAGGAATAACAAATGGGTGAAAAGAAGCTTTTAATCAGCTTTTCCATTGATTTGGGGATTTTTCCTGTGATTTCATATGTTCTGATACAAGAATGTTTGTGTTCACAGTTTCCCCACTTGTCTGTTGGATTCTGAGTGGAGGATCCCAGCTGACACACAGGAACAAGATAAGATTTTCCTCTTTATCACCAGGAAAACTGAACAGCTATGGTGGGTTCAGAGAGCACTGGAACACCAATTCTCAGGCCCACAAAAGCCACCCCAATGGACACTCAAAAATTAAACTGTTCCAGTTATTCTTGAAAGATCCAGAGTGTGAATTCACAGATGCAAACTTCAGATGCATTCAGCTTTTCTGCTTTGTTGCCCTTACCTTAAATATTTTCTGTAAGATATGTACAAAAAAAGTAGGCTGCATTCATGGCTTATCAATCCCAATGCTTGGAAACATTCAGCTGTTTTTAGCTCCCGAGTTCACAAGGCAAAATGATGGATTTGGAAAGTGTCATTTCTCAAGGAGCAAAGGTCTTCTCACCCAGCAAAGCACTCAAGTTTTTAAGCTGAATTGATTCTGCTGAAGGCCTTGACAAGCCAGGATTTGATGAGTGAATCTGGAGCAGGGCCAGAACTCTGCATCCTGCCAGACTGAAAAAAATCTGGCATTACTTGGCTGGGGCTGGATGTGTTGGGAGGTTCTGATGGCAAAAAAAAAAAAAAAATCAGTTGTGGGTGGTGCTCCTGAAACCCCTGGGGGCTGCCAGATGTAAAACACAACCAGAGCTCAGGGCTGGGAGGGGACAGCCTGGCCCAGCACAGGGGGAACGATCCTCAGTGCTCCAATTTTGAGCCAGCACCCAATTTTGGAAGTGCAGGGACTTGGATTCTCTGCCAGTGAACCCTGGTTTTTAATTGGGTTGTCATCCTCAGTGTTTCTCACTTTCAAAAATAGTTGACACACAAAATCTTCCAGCAGTGCTTACCTAATAAAGGAGTGAAAACCTGGCTGGTTTTTTTTTTCCTTCAGCACCCTTGTGAGGAACGAATGAATGAATGAATGAATGAGGGAGCTCGTGACAAGGCTGAGTGCTTTGATGAGGCTCTCTGGCCTCATTCACTCCCTGGGATGAGCTGATCCCTGCAGCTACAGAGGGAAGGAATGCAGGCTTGCAAGGAAGGGCCAGTTTTCCTTGTTCCCAGCTCTCAAAATGCCAGCAGGAGTTCAGCAGCTGCCCAAACCTGCTACACACAACTGTGAGTTGTTACTTTATCACCACAGGATAAATGAAATATTCAAGGGATGAGGGGGGGAAAAAAAATCCCAAACCACCACAGTTCTGAATTACACAAGAAAAGCCACACACCAAGTGTTGAAATTGAAGAAATGGTTATATTGCCCAGATATAGGAAATAGTTAATAAATATCTGTTAAAAGGTTGTTTTAATGCAGTTTTAGTAAGTCTTGGATTGTAAATAACATCATAGAAACAGCTGGTTAAATACATCCATATCCCACTGTCCTTTTATTTGTAACAAACATCATTTTAGAAAAGCGACTCCACCGTT
Source organism: Rhabdornis inornatus (assembly GCA_013397075.1). Taxonomy (NCBI): domain Eukaryota; kingdom Metazoa; phylum Chordata; class Aves; order Passeriformes; family Rhabdornithidae; genus Rhabdornis; species Rhabdornis inornatus. The sequence continues at coordinate 42,514 of VWZS01005145.1, forward strand.
GTTCATAGGGATTTTACATTTCTCAAAAACACCACAACACTGAAGTGGACGTACAAGAGTAAAAAAAATAACCAGAATAGAGCTGGATTTAGTGCTTTCAGCTTTCCTTGATTTCTCTTTAGACACAGTGGAAGGTTTTACAAAATGGTTTTACAAAACTTTGGGGGGTGCAGGTAAAGCCCAGGGCACTGCAGGGGGGTTCACTGCCACAAATCCTCTGTGCGACCAAACTTGAACACCAGGCCCCTGTGGAAACACCACAAATCAAACCCCTCTTGTTTCAAACACAGCATTTCAAGGGGTGTTTGTTAATCCAATTCCTGTGCAGGCAGATCCCAGTTTATTTACACGAGGCCTGGTTATGAAACAGGACTTTAGGATCAACCAGATCACAGCAAGTTTCAGTTTTTTTATCATTAAAAGCCAATTAAACAGGAAACAAAAGAGGGCAGTCTTACCCAAAAAAGATGAATGCATTCTGGAAAAATACAGCTATTCCTGGGTACACCACTGGTTTTTCTAAGAGAAAAAAAAAAATCCCCAGAAGTTTTTTTAAAGTAATTTTCAAGCATATCCCATTTCTGACATGTCATTTTCCCTTGAGCTAATTTAGCAGGGAGGCTTTGGGAGCAATCTGCAGGAACTCAGTAATTTGTATTCTGAGAATAAATATTCACCCAGGGAATTATTCCCTTAAAACTGCAGCAGTTTAATTATATCCATGGAGTTCCCAGTTGGGTTTGTAGAGGAAGTTTGTACTTAGAAAAAGATCAAACCCATCCCAATATCAGTAATAACACGGGACAGTGATGTGTAGGGCAAAATATTCAAACTGGGCCTGCCTAGAAACCCTCTAAATACCAGTTCTAAAATTCAGGAGTAAATTAAAACACCTTAAACTTTCAAAAAATAGGGTCAGACCTTACCTTTAACCACGTATCCCCCAAAAAGGATCCACATGGAAGCAATGAGGGACCCAAAAGCCATCATGAAACCAATGAAGAGCCAGATCCGGGCTCCTGCAATGGGATGGGGGATGTGGGACCTGAGGGACACCCCAGCCCCACAAACCCCCCTGTGCAGGCTCAGTGGGGGATGTGGGACCCCCCAACCCCACAAACCCCCCTGTGCAGGCTCAGTGGGTGATGTGGGACCCCCCAACCCCACAAACCCCCCTGTGCAGGCTCAGTGGAGGATGTGGGACCCCTGGGACCCCACAAAATCCCTGTGCAGGCTCAGTGGGTGATGTGGGACCCCCCAACCCCACAAAATCCCTGTGCAGGCTCAGTGGGTGATGTGGGACCCCCCAACCTCACAAACCCCCCTGTGCAGGCTCAGTGGCCCCGTGGCTCTGAGCCCTGGTACCTGTCTGGCCCAGGCAGCCCTCACTGTAGCTGTCCCCTCGCACCTGCCCGTTGGACACAGCGTTGATCCTGGGGAAAAAATGGGGAAAAACAGGACAAAAGTGGCATGGAAAGCTCTCCTTCCCATTCCTGACTGCACAGGGGAGCTGCTGGGGCCTTACATCAGGAATGCAATGGTGGCTATGACCCCACAGGCGTGGTAGGAATGGTTGAAGTCTTCCATTTGAGGGTATTTCACAGCAGCATCGATGATGATCCACCAGCCTGTGAAAAACTGGAGGGGGAAAGAAAGAGCTTAAAATACAGACACAGCCTGTGAGAAAAAATATCATCAGTATTTAAACTGGAGGGGGAAAGAAAGAGTTTAAAATACAGGCACAGCCTTTGCTCAGCCTGTGAGAAAAAATATCAGCAATATTTAAACACCCTCACAGCCCCCAACCCAGACTGGAGTGGGAACATCATTAGTTTTGCTGTGGATTTGGGATCAAACTGGGATTTGCCCATTTCCTGGGTAAAACTGATATTTAGACATAAAATGGATGTTGAAACCGGATTTTGTCAGTAGCTCTGCTGCTACACACAGGGACAATGTATCCTTGCTCTTCCTTTCCCTGGGATCGCTAAGGTTGGAGCAGCCTTCTAAAATCGTCCATTCCAACCACTAAACCGTGTCCCCAAATGCCACATCCACGCACTTTTAGACATTTCTAGGCACAGTGACTCCAGCACTGCCAGAGGAGAAATTTCCCCTTTCATCCAACCTAAGGCACAACTTGAGGCCGTTTCCTCTCATCCTTCCCCTTGTAACGTAGGAGACTCCCAAACTGCTCCTAATTCTCGTTTCACGACCGAAAAGCCAAAAGAATCCCAAAATCCCGAGCAGGGCGGGGCCGTACCAGCACCCCCGCGGCCACGGAGGCGATGGCGTTGCGCTTCTCGCCCCAGTCCACGCACTCGGAGCAGCGCAGGCTCTCCAGGAAGCCGGACATGGTTCAACAACTGCGGGGGGAAAACGGAGCTCGGGAAGGGAGCTCGGGAAAGGGAGATCGGGAAAGGGAGATCGGGAAACGGAGCAAAGGAAACCGGAGCGCGGGGAGCGCCCGAGCCCGGGGCCGCTCCCGGGGCCGCTCACCGGGCACTGCTNGCGCCGCGAGCGCGCGGTTGCGTAACGGGAGGGACGTTCTGGAAGGTTCTGGGCCGGCCCTCAGTCGGTGGTGGGCGGTGGCGGCGGGCGGTCGGAGCTGGGCTTCTGTGGCGATTCTATCTCCCTTCTGTCGCCGATCGCGGCCGGCGCAGCGTCCCCGGCGCTATGGGGGTGACGCACGAAGCGGGGCTCTCCCCTCAGGACCCGTGTGGGGGCAGCCCGGCGGGCTGGAGCCGGTGAGGCGGCGGGGCAGGAGGGAGAGAGGGGCGGGAGAGGCCGAGCGCGGCGGCCGCTGCGGAGTGAGGGCCGTGCATCGCTCGCAGATGGGTTTTAATGTTTTTTTATTGGTTTTATTGCAGGAGCGCCCAGGTGCCTCAGGGGAACCAGCGCGGGGCGTGCCCGGCAGCGCCCAGCGGTGAGTGAGGGGGCCCCGAGGGCTCGGGGGGTTCGGGACCGGCGCTGTGCCCCCATGGACGGGGCCGGCGGTGCCAGGCGGCTCTCGGGCGTTTCTGTTCTTATCCTCCCAGCCCCGTGACCTTGGGCCTGGCTTAGAGGTGAAGTAGTGAAACTTTACGTGGAGTAGCAGCGAGAGAAGGCGCGTCTGACAACTGTCCTGCAAGTTAAATTGCAGATTTCAGTGTGGATTTACTACTTAACCTCCCTTTGCACTGAGCGCTAAATAGAAATTCCTGTCAAAGCGAGCTTCCCTAAACTGTAAACTGGTTACGTAACTCAGGGCTTAAGTCTTGTGGTGAGATCCTTACCCCGAGTAACCTTTGTAGCCATAAAATGGCTGCCACTCCCGGGACAGCCATTTTAATAATTAATACAGAGCCATAACGAGCGCTGCGTGCTGTGCGAGTCCCGGCATTGAATCACCGGCCGGGTTTTGCACTGTCCATGCAGAGCGTTTTTAACAGCAGCCTGTTGAATACTCTGCTGGGATGTGTGAGCTGTGTGCCACGGGTTTTGTGACACTGTACAGGCAACATCTTAGCTGCTTTACAAGGTACTTCCATTTCCCCTGGTTGGAGTAAAAATCTCTGTGGAACTGTAGCAGAAAACTGCTCGATTTGTGCTGAGCTGGAAGGAAAATGGTAATTTTGTATCGTAGATACAGTGGGCTGTATTTAGGCTCAGTGGGAGATAAAATACCTTGAAAATTTTTCTGAAGAATGTTGAGATTTTCTCCTTAAATCCCAGATAGACTTCTCTCCAAAATTGCACACAGAACCGCTCACGATTTAAACTGAAGTCTTTATTTTTTCGATACAACCTTGTGTTTCAGTTTTGTGACCGACTGCAGGAGAGGGAATTGCAGAGTGGGAAGATGGAGTTGTTGTTACTGGAAGATGGCTGGGGGTTTTTTGGGCTAACTCTCCCTGGCTGTGCTGCCCACGTGTCACGTAGGGACAGTGGGATCCGATGGATTTGGGTCCTTGACCCTGGGAATGGCTGGGCTGAGCTGTAGGGAAAGGCATCCCAAGGAAAAGGTGCTGCAGGAGCTGAGTTTGGGGAGCAATTCCATGCCTAGCTGCTTGCAGGCTCTTCTGAGGGCAGGCTCTGAGCAGCTCCAGGCCGACGCTCCTTTGGGATGAGGAGATGCGATCCCATTTTTCCAGCAGGCACACGGGGATTAGGACTGGGGTTGTTGTTGCTGAGGAAATGCCCATGAGTGCTGAACCTGCCGTGTCCGCCCACAGGAACAGAGACCGGGCACTGCAGAGCAGCAGCCAGAGGCGAGGCGGGCGCTGAGAGCTCGGGGAGAAGCTCGGCGGGGAGAACGGCCGACATGACAGACTGCATGGACGACCTGAGCCTGGGCTCGCCCAAGCGCAGAGAATCCCCGGCGCGCTCCAGCCGCTCGTCCAGCCGCTCGTCGCGCAGCTCCAGCTCCAGCAGCTCCTCCAGCCGCTCCTCCCGCAGCTGGAGCCGCTCCCGCTCTCGCTCCCGTGCGCGGCGCTCCCGCCGCCGCTCCCGCTCCTATTCCCGCTCCCGTTCACGCTCCCGCGGTTACCGGCGCTACCGCAGCCGCTACCGGCCCCGGCACTACCGGCACCGCTACCCCCGGTACCGCTCCCGGTCCCGCTCCCGCTGCTGTTACCGCCGCTCGTATTCCCGGAGCCGCTCCCGCGGCCGGCGCTACTACGGCTTCGGCAGAACCATCTACCCCGAGGCGTACCGCGGCTGGAGGAGCCGCTCCCGCAGCCGCTCCCGCAGCCGCTCCCCGCTGCACCTCAGTGAGAAAGGTACCTGGCGTCCTGGGGCTCCCTCGGGGTCACACGGGTTTTGTTTTGGGGGCTCCCTTTGTGTGGGGTGGGTTGTGTTTGAGCTGGGCAGATTCTCCTCAGTGTAAAGCACAAGTGAAAGAAAAGCTCAGTGCAGTTCGAAAAATGTACTTATTATTATTTATGAGAACATAAGTATATTAGTATTTATTATTATTTATCAGAACATTGTTGGCACAGGGGATGGGCTGTGATGAGATCAGTCCCAGCTGGTTCTTGCATAGATGAAGGACCTGCAGGTTTTAAGCTTGAGTAGGTACACATGGATTGTAATGTAACACAATGCACTTTTTTATTCCTTCCTCTTCTAGACAAGAGGGAACTCCTGGAGATTGCAAAAGCCAATGCTGCCAAAGCTCTGGGAACAGATAACATTGTCCTGCCAGCCAGCCTGAAGATCTCTGCTCCTGCCAAAGAGGTGAAAAGTGAGAAGCAGGAGCGGGAGGAGGCCGGGGAGTCAGCTGAGGTAAGTACGGAGTGTTCTCCCTGAAAGGTAAACACCTCTTAGACGTGTCTGCATGGCTGCGGTGTAGTTAGACTGTGGACGTTGTGCTTTTGAGTTCAAACCCTTGAACAAAAACTTCTCCAGAAAGCTGGAGGCTTTGCCTTAAGCTGGAAGCACAGAGGCCCTGTCTGAGGTGTTTGACCCCCTGAGTGTCCAGTAGGGACAGCTGGGGAAGGACAGGAGACTTGTTCCTTTGGCTTGTTCTCCTGATGGGGTATTTCCCATGAATTCCACTAGTTTGTGCCTTTCTGACCTAAAACCAGGAGTCTCCTTGCCAAACCTAGTGAATAGTGTGGTTTTTTGTTTTTTTTTCTTTTTTTTTTTTTTTAAGGTTAAATCTTTCTGCCTTTTTTAACTGTTAAAAGCTTTTCATGTGCAACAAACTGTTTCCCAGAAATCCCATACCCAAGCACACAATGCATTTTACATACTTTATTTCTGTCTTATAGAAATCATGACTATGGTTCCAGACATGAGGAAGAAAATCTGGTGGTAATTAAGGGACTTTGTGGGCTGTAGCTGCTGTGAATTGAAGGGAGGGAGAAACTCGAGCAGCTTCAGGTTGAATTTTAGTTTGGTTCTGTCGTGGTGTGTTACCCTGAGTCACAGTAAATACAAACCCGTGTGGCTCAGGTGCTGCTGGTGGAAAGGGAAGTGAATTTGCTGAGGGTTTGACACAAATGGTGCAGGCATCCCTTTCATAAACATATGCAATATATTCCAGATGTTGAGAGAGTACAGAAGAAGAGGCCTGCATCCCTTGCAGATAAGTTGATTGTTGTTCTCCAAAGCTGTGCAGGATGGGTGTGCAGAGCTGCTGCCGCTCGCGGTGTCACTGCTGTGCGTGGCCCTGAGTGCCGTGTGAGCTCTCTCTGGGGCCTGGCCTTGCCTCCATTCCCACGGGATTGGCACAGCTGCCTTGCTCAGCTGCTGCCTGCAGCCCCTGGGCTCAGCACTGCTGTAGCTGTACAGCTACGTGACCTGAAATACTGAAACACTCCACACAAAGCTGTGCTGTGCTCTGGCTGCCCTGGCTCAGGGATCCCCTTAAGCTGTGTCTGCTTCTTCTTTAGCAACCTGGGAGTGCAGCTGAGGACGTGACCAGGGGTGGAGTGGAGAGAGCAACAATCCAGAGGAGCATTTCCTTCAGCCCTAATGTGAGTGATGGAATCCCAGCACCAAGCCCTCCTGGCTGTTCCCAGATCAGAGCTCAGGAACAACAAAAACAACAAAAGGAATTCAGTGTTTGATAATGATTCCTCTCTAGAGCACCCTGAATACACCTCAGCAGTGTCTTTGAAATGAGATTACTGATTAGTGAAATAAGATCTTGGAAATAATAATCTTTATCCTCAACCTGAACAATTTAAAAACAGAACTAGTTTAAAACAGCTTATCTCAAGTTACATGTTTCAGTAATGCAAATTAGGATTCAGGGATTTCTTCTGTGTTAAGTGCATGTGATTGATACTCAGTGTAAGCAACATGAATTCCAAGAGCTGGAGAAAAAACACCTATATTATTTTTTAAATTATGAATTAATTTTATAATTGTTTTATGAGACAACTAATTATATGATTATAAAACATTTATATGATCAGCACAGACAAACCCTTTGTTTTAGCACCTTTTCTTACAGGAAATGTCTTTTTTTTTTTCCCCAGAACACAATGGCCAAGCCTGCCCTGCAGAAGCCAGTGAGCCATGCTGTGGTTAAGGACCCTGTGGTTTCTCCACCCAGGGAGGAGGACAGGAAGGGAAGCCCCTATGGGCAGTGGGTTCCTGTCAAGAAGGAGGAGAAGAAAACATTCCTGAACTTCTCACCCAAAAACTCCCTGTTCAGGGCACGCTGATGGGAGTCACTGTCAGCCTGCAGCACTTCACACCCCTCAGCACAGAGATGGAGATTTCTGATGGGCTTGAAGATTTGTTAATACTGAGTATTTATTTTGAGGTCTTAATTTTTGGAATCTTAGGTTTCTCTTTCAGATAGAGAGCACACAGATCCAGAAGCCACAGATGGGAATCTTGTGTATATTTGTAAATATTTTGTATTGCTTTATTGGACTAGAACTTGCAGGTGGGTAACTTTTTTCTAAACCATAGCTGAGTAGCTGTTCTTTGAACACCTGGATTTACATTGTGTAACTGTTTACTTCAAGTGAATAAAGTTTAGTTTTGCACTGGCTGTGTCAGGTGTTAGGCCTGTGCTTTTTGGTCATTGCTGGGTTTGCCCTGCACTCCCCAGGAGTGGATCCTGCCTGGTCCAGGGCATCTTCCTTCCCTGGGCCCCCCTCTGGAATTGGGGATTGTGTCAGATTCTACTTTCCTGCCACAGCCCTCGTGGCCATTCCCAGCCACAATCCCTTGGATGCTGAACTCGAGTTAGTGCAGGATGAAATTGGTTTGCTTTGAAATCAGCCTCCCTGTGAGGCAGGAAGGGAAAGGGGCAGGAACCTTCCAGACCTCTGCTCCAGGAGTTCAGGAAGACAAGGAGTAACTGGTTAAGATTGGGTTTTGTATAAATAAATAATTAGTAAAATAAACTCAACTGGACTAATTGTGTTTGGAAGTTTCTTTAAGAAACCCTGGAATGGGGAGGAGGATCCTGAGTTTATCCTGTGCCTGTGAGTGAGGCTGGACAGCTGCAGGGCCAGGGGGAGAATTCCACCCTTGGAATTGCTGAGGGACAGCAGGGAGCTGCCTTTCCATGGGAATGTCGCTGTGCTGGCAAAGCAGCCTGAGGAGCAGACACCAACTCCCAAAGGAGACCAAAGAGTTTATTTCGAGCAGGAAGGGCAGAACGTGGCTGCTGCTATTTACAGCCCAATTATGCAAATTACCTGTGGTACACTATAAACACCACTGAGCCAGACAGCAACAGCTACAATCTACGTTTGATACACGTTAAATACTCTGCAAAATTGTCCCAAAAACGGCAAGAGAGGAGCCAGGAGGGAGCTGAAACAGAACAGAACCCCCTGGTTGTGTGTGAGCTGAGCTGTGCCAGGCAGGTTCACACAGCCCTGCCCCTCCCCGGGTTCTGTTCGGTTTGAGCTCAGCCCCTCCCCGGGTTCTGTTCGGTTTGAGCTCTGCCCCCCAGGCTCACACGGCCGTGCCCCTCTCCAGGTTCTGTTTGATCTCCGCTGTGTATTTCCCGTAGAACCTCTCAGCTTTCTGGTTGAACTTGGCGTTCCTCTCGTTGATGTAGTCGATGTCGGCGTCGTCGTTGTAGGGCCTCCTCCTGCTGTACTTCTCCCTTTTCTCGATCCTGGAAGGCAGCAGGGGCTGAGCCCTGGGGCTGCAGCGCCCCCAGCCCAGCCCAGCCCTGCCCTGTGCCCGTTACTCACTGTTTCTCCAGGTCTGCCACCATCCTGTCCACCCCGTCCTTGGAGGGCACGTGGGTGCCGTGCAGGAGGCTGTCTGAGGTGGGGTACAGAGCTTCCCCACTGCAGGAGGCAGCAGTGGGGCAGTTACACACCCAGCAGGGCTTTGTGAAACCCCACAAGGGTTAAAACCCACCCAGTGCCACCCCTACACCTTCCACCACCCCAGGCTGCTCCAAACCCCAAAGTCCAGCCTGGCCCTGGACACCCCCAGGGATCCAGGAGCAGCCACAGCTGCTCTGGGAAACCCCTGCCAGGCCCTCAACACTCTCACAGGGGAGAATTTCTTCCCAATACCCAACCTCAATTTCCCCTCTTTCACTCTGAACCCCTCACCCCTTGTCCTGCCCTCGTGGTTTCACTGCTTTCCCCTGAGTCTCACTGTCACACTTCACTCAGCTGTGGAAACCCCAGATTCAGGTGACAAATGGCAATACTGGCAATACGGAACCCAAAAATGTCAATGTGAAACCCAAACTCTCCATTATTTTGAGAGGGACCAGCAGGTGCCTCTGAAAGACACAGGACCCCCCTGAAATGCTAAATCTGTCTGAATTCAAACTGGGCTGCTTAAAAAACCCAAAGTGCCCCATGAAGTGACTGATCCCACACTGAATCCTCACCTCATGGGGTGAATAATTCTTACACTTGGAAGAAATGAACCTCATTAATTACCCCAGGACCCCTCCTGAATGAGATTAAAGAACATCCCAGTGCCCAGGAGGGGAGGATTTCAGTGCTCAGTGTTTGCTGATCCCCCAGAGGGTATCAAGGACTGAGATGAGGACTCACTACTGCTCCTTGAGCTTCTCATACTGCTCCAGGTCGGGTTTGATCTGCCGGGTCAGCCTCTGGTACTGGCGCAGCTGCGCCGCTGCGTAATCTGGGTGAAAAAGAAAAATATACAGTGGCTTTTAGAGCACTTCTTATGTATTTTATAGTATTGCCTTTTGCATTCATGCATTGTCCTTTACAAGTTATTCTTGACCCCAAAGATTTTTGACTCTACAATTTGTAATTCCTTTTATGCATTGTCCTTTACAAGTTATTCTTGACCCCAAAGATTTTTGACTCTACAATTTGTAATTCCTTTTATGCATTGTCCTTTACAAGTTATTCTTGACCCCAAAGATTTTTGATACTGTACAATTTGTAATTCCTTTTAACTGCTTTTTGATGCAGTAAAATCTGTCAGCACCATATAGCTTATATATATAAATAGCAATATGATAAATATATCTTAGGCCTTAGCATAATATTAGAACTATGTCATGTTAAAATGATTTTATTTGTGTAACTAACTCAGATAATGGTGTGAAATATTCTAGGTATTAACTCTCATGAATATACATTTAACCCATGTACTGTAAAAATGTATGAGGAAATTCTTTCAAGCTAAAGCTGTGCTTTTGGCAGATACTGTCACTTTTATCCCTTATTAAACTCTTATAAAAAAAATTTAAATAGTGAGCCCTGTTTTTCACATCTGCACCAGAACTGGGACAAACCACAGCTTTGATCTCACTTTTCACCCAAAACACCAACATGAGGCATTCCTCATGAACTGCTGAGCTGTTACCTGAGAACCCCAGGTCGGGATTTTTCTTCTTCTTCTTCCTCTCCCACCTCTCAGCATCCTCAGCACTGATCTCCAGCAGCTTCACCCTCTCATAGTCCTCACCCCTGGCTGCACATTCCTGCAGGGCACAGAGAACTCCCCAACTCAAATAAAAACCCCACACTCCTGCAGGGCACAGAGAACTCCCAATCCCAGTAAAACCCCACATTTCTGCAGGGCACAGAAAACTCCCCAACCCAAATAAAAACCCCACATTGCTGCAGGGCACAGAAAACTCTCAATTCCAATAAAACCCCACATTCCTGCAGGGCACAGAGAACTCCCAATCCCAGTAAAACCCCACATTCCTGCAGGGCACAGAGAACTCCCAATCCCAGCAAAACCCCACATTGCTGCAGGGCACAGAGAACTCCCCAATCCCAGTAAAACCCCACATTCCTGCAGGGCACAGAGAACTCCCAATCCCAGTAAAAACCTCAGCAGCCGCCCCAGTTCCAGCTCCCCAGCTCAGCCCCCCCGTGCAGGACAGGGACTAAAGCAATCAGGAGTTAATTAGCACACACGGATTTGGGGGTGACATCTGGCTGTGGGAGTTTTTTACCTTCTTCTTCTCCTGCACCTGCAGCTCCCACTCCAGCCGAGCTTTTTTAGCTTCCCAGTTCGGGGGCAATTTCAGCCTTTTGTCCTCCTCCACCACCTCCTGGCTGTTCAGCTTGCAGGCCTCGTACTGGAACCACACACGGCAGCGCTCGAGCAGCGGGAGAGAACAACCCCGAAGCCCCGAGGGGGCACAGAACCAAATTAAACAATCCCAGAGCAACCAGGGAGCTCCGGAGATCTCCCAGCCCAACCACGTCCCCCGTACCCGCTTCATGTGCAGCTCCCGGAACCGGCGCAGCCGCTCCTCCCGCCTCTGCTCCGCCCCCGCGGCCCCGGCCGGGCCG
>VWZS01005145.1:59457-74013 GCA_013397075.1 Rhabdornis inornatus
CGGGGCTCGGGGAGGGAGGATAACGTCACGTTTCCCCCGGATCAATGGAGATTTTGGTTCGGGAGTTATTAGCCCGGTATCATAAACTATCTGAAAACCACAAAAGTAAAATAATAAATCTCCCTGTTCGCCTCCTGCGCGGGGTTTTGAAGTGGCCGAGTCCCTCCAGGCAGCGGTTCGATATCGCAGCGGACACAAATCACCGAGACAGAGCCGGATTTTGGGGAATATCGCCCAGGCTTCGCTGATTTCCAGCACTCGGCCGTGGGCAGAGAAACTCCCCCGGGCTCCGGGGGCAGGGGGTGCTGCCCCTGTCCCACAGAGGGGAAATTTGGGATGGCTCTTGAAACGGGAACACACTTCAGGCGTCATCAGATCATTAAATTTTTTTTCATTTATCATCAATGATAATTTGTCATTATCATTTTTATTTTCATTTAATAATAAATTAAATCATAATTAAAATGAAGCTGGTGCTGGTAAAGGACTGCGGGACGGGGCACAGCTTCTCCCAGCGCTCCCAGTGCTCCCAGTACCCCTCCCTGCTCGGGGTTCCGGGGTGTCCGTGCCAGCAGCAGGGCTGTCCCTGGAGCCCGGAGGTGTCGGGGTGTCCCCTGTCCCCTCCCAGCCACAGGTTTGATTTTTAAAGCTCTTTCTGGTGGCATTTCGGTGTTTTTATCTCCGAGCCGCGGCCGCTGCATCCTCCCTGCCTCGGGCTGCTCCATCCCAGCGGGCTCCCCCTCGAAACCCACCAGGATTAACGTCTTAAAGGGAAAAAATAACCCAGACTAAAAAACCTCGACTAAAAAACTAACCCCGACTAAAAAAACCCGACTAAAAAACTAACCCCGACTAAAAAAACCCGACTAAATGACTAAAAAAACTGATCCCGACTAAACAACTCCGAGTAAATGAATAACCTCGACTTAAAGAACCCGACAAAATAACCCCGACAAAATAACCCCGACTAAAAAAACCCGACTAAATAACTAAATAACTAACCCCCACTAAAAAAAAAAACGACAAAACAACCCCGAGTAGACAAAAAGCCGCGACTGAACAGCCCCGACAGAGGCGATTCGGGCGCGTTCCCTCTGCGGCACCGGCAGCCGGAGCCGGGGAAAACTCCCGGGAGCAGAGGGAAGGAAAACCAGCCTGGGAGGGAAAAGGAGAGCCCGGCTGCATTCCAGGTACGGGGCAATTAGCGCCGGGCGTTAATGAGGGGAGCTCCAAGGGGAGCTGTGGGGTTGTGCTGTCCCTTTTTTTTGGGACGTGCCGGCCTCGGGAAGGCTCCGGGGACCCCAAACGCGGCCCCTGAGGCCGGGCGGGGCCGGCAGCGGCGCTTCCCGTGCGGACACCTGGAAGCGCGGAACCCCCGCGCTGTTCAAAGGCTCGGAGCCTCTTCCCCTGCCCGCGGGGAGCCCCGGGCGGGTCCCGCTGCCTCCGAGCCCCCCCGAGGCTCCCCCGGCTGGGCGGGATCGGCGTTCAGAGGCTGCCGGAGCACGGGCGGAGCGCGCAGCCCGCTCGCCATGCGCTCGCCAGCCGCCCGAGCAGGATGCTCGCCCCGGCTCCGTGCCTCCGACACCATTTCCCGGCTCTTTGTGGCTCCGCAGCGGGGTCTGTGCCGCCAGGGAAGCAGGTGCAGCTTCCCGGGTTTCTGCTGAGGCCCGATTTTGGCCCCTAAAGTGTTAAGTGAGTGCTAAGCCCTATAAAATTACCCTTTCAGCTACTATTTCTGCACAAAAGGCTCTCTGCGACGAGATATGCCAAAGCATCTGATGAAGTAATGTGTCTATTCTCATTTGTGACATTTATTATTAACAGGGAAAAGGAAAAAACAAAAAAAAAATCAAAACCCAACAAATCCCAGTCAGAAAGAACTCTTAATTGAAGCACCATTGTGCCGTGGTAACTGCTATTAAATTAATCTGCTGCATTCCTTTCCACCCACACACTTTAAAACTTCCTGGTTATAATTAGAACCATTTAAAACCAATTTGACACTCCTCGGATGATGCAGTTCAGCTGCTTAATATGGTGAGACTTTGGTGAAAGGAGTGGAGAAGGGCTGCGAGCAAGCTGGGGCTGCTCGGGGAGGAGCAGAGCCGGGAGCTGCTCTCGAATTCCGGGGGGAATTTGGGGTTTAGCGCTGCTCTGAGCCTGCTCCATCCCGCTCGTCCCATGGGAGATGCTCCTGCCCAGAGCATCCCTCACCCAGAGCCCCCCCCGCCTGCTGGGTGGGGAATTTTGGGATGTTCGTGTTTTGTTTTGGGAGCCCCTCGAGCTGTGCCCTGCTTTGTGCCAGCTGGGGAAGGCAGCAAAGGAAATAATTCCCCGATGGAAAAGGATTCGGGTGTTTCAGTGCGGGGAAAAGGCACCCGAGCGCAGGGCTGAGAGGGGATTTGGGGAATTTCGGGGTGTGGGGATGCCACCAACGCTCTGCCCGCCCCGAGGTCAGGAAATCTTGGAGGATGCTCGCCCAGGGCTGCGTTTGGGGAATATTCTCTGGGACCTGAGGTGAGAAACCACCCGGGCCTGGCCGAGAACTGGCGGGTGTCACTTCTGCAAACGCGTTCCTTTATCTGTCACCCTCGGAACCACCTGGGTGCCATTTGATGCTATCGGGGGCCACGCCGAGCTCCCAGCACATCCTCCAGGCCCCGCCAGTTCCTCCGCAGCGCTGGAAGATCCCGTTAGTCACGGTATCTCCGCTGTCACCTTCTGCTTCCTTCTGCATTTGGCTTTCGCTCCGGGGCCATGTGTTAACCAGGGCCCGCAGCTTCCTCCCCCTCGCCTGGGGCCGTTTCCTCCCGGCTCCCACCTTGGGCTGTCCCCGGGGCTGGGATGGCTCCAGGGATTCGTGTTTTGGGCTCCCGTCGCTCGCCCTTTGTCCCTCGGGGCAAACCTCGCCCGTCCCGGTTCCTTCTGCGGCGGTTCCAGGTTCCCGCTCGGCTCTCGGGATGTGAAACACGCAGAAATTCGGGAAAGATGCTGCGAGCCCGATGTGAAATAAGCAGAAATTCGGGAAAGATGCTGCGAGCCCGATGTGAAACACGCAGAAATTCGGGAAAGATGCTGCGAGCCCAATGTGAAATAAGCAGAAATTCGGGAAAGATGCTGTGAGCCCGATGTGAAATAAGCAGAAATTCGGGAAAGGATGCTGCGAGCTCAGGGGCTCCTGGATGTTTTTATTCGCCCCTCGAGCAGGGCTGGGACAGCTCCTGGTGCTGCTCGGAGCTGTCAGCGGCTCCCGACACGTCCTGGGCCACTGGAGCCATCCTGGCCGGGCCATTCGCCCCTTGCGGGGCCAGCACCTCCCCTCGCCTTGCCCTCCCTCCTGTCCCTCGGTTTCCATCTCTCCCAGATGTCGCCGACCCTCCTGAGCTCATCGTGCCCGGGGTGGGGCCGTGCTCCCGTCCCAGCAATGCCAAGAAAAAGGAAATTGTGAATTGTGGATTTTCCCCCAAACCAGGCCCCTGCTGTGGGACAGGACCCCCGGCTGGGGCTGGGCTGGCGTCACTGCCTGGGCACGTTTTCCTTGTTTTGGTTGGGGGGTTTTTTATTTTTTTATTTATTTTTTAATACACAAACTCCAGTTTTCCACATTTTGAATTTTTTCCCTTCTTCCACCCTGGAGCACGATCGACCCCCCCCAGAGCCCAGAGTTTATTTATGCTTTTGTCTAATCGCTGTTGCTTGGCTTTGGGCTGGGCTGTTCTTTTTTTATTTTATTTTATTTTGTTTTATTTCCACACCTCCCCCCCTCTCCTCGCCTCTTGCTACTTCGTAATTTTTTCCCAACTTTGGAAGCGCAACTTCGGAGTGGCCAAAGGCAAAAAAAAAAAAAGAAAAAAAAAACCAAAACAAAGATATTTCTGCTACCCTGTTAACTTTGCAAAAATGCTGCGTGCCTGGAGCACGGCGGGGGGGTAACGAGAACCGGCCAGGCCGGGTAAAATTAGCCCGGGGGGCGGAGAGGGGGAAGCGGCTCCATCCTGGAGCCTCCGCAGCGCAGATGGCCCTGGAGGCTCATCCCCTGCTGGATTCGGGGTTTGGGATTTACCCCTCTGGGCTCTCATCCCGTGCTGGATTCGGGGTTTGGGATTTGGGATTTACCCCTCTGGGTGCTCATCCCATGCTGGATTCGGGATTTGGGATTTACCCCTCTGAGTGCTCAGCCCATGCTGGATTCGGGGTTTGGGATTTGGGATTTACCCCTCTGGGTTCTCATCCCCTGCTGGATTCGGGGTTTGGGATTTGGGATTTACCCCTCTGGGCTCTCATCCCCTGCTGGATTCGGGGTTTGGGATTTACCCCTCTGGGTGCTCATCCCGAGCTGTGGGATTTGGGATTTACCCCTCTGGGCTCTCATCCCGAGCTGGATTCGGGATTTGGGATTTGGGATTTACCCCTCTGGGTGCTCATCCCATGCTGGATTCGGGATTTGGGATTTACCCCTCTGGAAGCTCAGCCCGGCTCGCTTTGCCTCCTCCCTTCCCAAACCCAGCCCAGGGATTTGTTCTTTGTGTCCTTCCCGAGCTGGGACATTTCCCCGGCTGCTCCCCCTTCCCAAAAACCTGGCTCCGTTTTCCCATCCCGGGGGTCACAAAGGGAGGAGCCGCCTGTCCCTGTCCCCAACCCCCCGGGACACCGCGTCCCCCGCGGGGCAGTTATTCCAGAGTTATTCCAGGGTTATTCCAGAGTTATTCCAGAGTTATTCCAGAGTTATTCCAGAGGTATTTCAAAGTTATTTCAGGGTTATTCCAGAGTTGTTATTCCAACGTTATTCCAGAGATACTCCAAAATTCTTCCAGGGTTATTCCCAGGTAATTCCAGATTGTTATTCCCGGGTTGTTCCAAATTGTTATTCCCGGGTTATTCCAGGGTTATTCCAGAGATGTTCCGGAGTTCTTCCAGGGTTATTCCGGAGTTATTGCAAAGTTATTCCAGGGTTATTCCCGGGTTATTCCAAGTTGTTATTCCAGAGATATTCCGGAGCTCTCCCAGGGTTATTCCAAAGCTATTCCAGGGTTATTTCAGAGTCGTTCCATCGTTATTCCAGGGTTATTCCAGGGTTATTCCAAGCGTGCCCCAGCAGGGAGGCGCCAGCTTGGCTCGGTGGCTCTGCCAGCGTTTGTCCCCGTGGCCGTCCCTCGGTGTCCCTCGGTGTCCCTCGGTGTCCCTCGGTGTCCCTTTGTGTCCCTCGGTGTCCCTCGGTGTCCCTCGGTGTCCCTTTGTGTCCCTTTGTGTCCCCACGGGCACCCTCCAGCCCCGGGCCCGCAGCAGGGCCGGGTTTTGTCACCTGTGGAATGCGCTGGTGCCACCTGGATTTGGGGCTGCAGGGATGAAAATGGGATTAAAGACGATCCAGGCTGGGGGTTTTTAGGGTCCCTGATGTGTGGGGGGGGTGCTGGTGTCTGGATTTGGGGTTTTTTTGGCGTTTCTGGGAAACACCACGGGCTGAGCTGTCATTTACCCACAGAAATTCCCATGAAATAAAGGCAGAGATCGGGCTGGGAGCAAACGGGATTTGGGAATCGCTGCTGGGAATGGGGGGCTCCGTGCTGGGAATTCTGCTTTGAGCACCACAGAGGGTGATTGAAGGGGATAATTAGCGGGGAAACTTGCATTAATTAACACCAGGACGGGGCGAGGCCGAGTGGGATGGGAGAGGACGGGGATGAGAATTAGGATTAGGATGAGAATGGGGATGAGAGAAGATTAGGATGAGATGGGGATGAGGATGGAGGGGATCTGGAGCACAGAAAAAAAAGGAAAAAGATAAAAGAGCAGCGAGCGGCGATGGGAGCACGAAGGAGCTGGAATGCTGGCCCTGCTCCCGTGCTGCTGCCAAACACCGGCGTGGGGAAACCGCTGCTGCTCCTCGGAGCTGCTGAAATATCCCAAATAATCCCCAAACCCTCGCGTGACGGATCCCTGGGAAAAGCAAAGCTGCGAAAAGGGGGGGTTTGGGGTGCTGGGGGCAGCGGAGCAGCCTCTGGCCCGGCGGGTCTGGGGTCTCTGCAGGGTCCCGGCGTGGAGGGGAAAAGCCTTGGAGAGGGAAAGCTGCCCTTGGGTTTTCTGGGAAAGGCTGCTCAGGGGCCTTTCTAACCCAGAATTCGAGATTTTCCACCAGAAAGTGAAAATTCTCTGCTCTAAAACTGCCAGAGAGGGTTCGGCTTTCGGAGCGAGAGCTCGGGGAAAGGAGGAAAGGAAAAAAAACCGGGAAAAGGAGAGAAGCCACAGAGCTGTGGGTGTCCCTGTGCACAACCTGGGAGGTCCTGAGCCTCCAGGAGGGGAATGGGAATATCAGGGATGAGAATGGGAATATCAGAGATGGTTCCAGACAAGGAATGGGAATATCAGGAATTATTCCAGCAGAGGAATGGGAATATCAGGGATGACTCCAGACAAGGAATAGAAGTATCAGGGATGAAAATGGGAATATCAGGGATGATTCCAGACAAGGAATGGGAATATCAGGGATGATTCCAGCAGAGGAATGGGAATATCAGGGATGACTCCAGGAGGGGAATGGGAATACCAGGAATGATTCCAGGAGGGGAATGGGAATATCAGAGATGATTCCAGACAAGGAACGGGAATATCAGGGATGAGAATGGCAATATCAAGGATGACTCCAGACAAGGAATGGGAATATCAGGGATGACTCCAGACAAGGAATGGGAATATCAAGGATGACTCCAGACAAGGAATGGGAATATCAGGGATGAGAATGGGAATATCAGGGATGATAATGGGAATATCAGGGATGATTCCAGCAGAGGAATGGGAATATCAGGGATGCCTCCAGACAAGGAATGGGAATATCAAGGATGACTCCAGACAAGGAATGGGAATACCAGGGAACCGTTTCCGTGTCTGAGCAGCCCCGGGGGGCTGCAGAAGCTCTGCCCCTCGGAAGGTGGCAGCTCCCAGAGGCTGTCACCCAGCACGGTGACACCGCAGCACTTAGCAGCCCCCAGATGGATTCCTGCTCCTGACTTTTCTTGAGCCCGATTCTCTCCATTTGCTCTATTGATCTGAGTTTTAAAGTGAGGGGGATAGTGCTGGGTTTAATGCTGTTTTTATTGGGAGCTGCTGGGGGCGTGGGCGCTGCGGAATAAATGGAATTATCGCCGCGTTTTGGTGAGCTCAGAGGTGCTGTGGTGAGGGGTGAAGGTGATTTGGGGGTTTCCTGGTGGCATTTTGGGATGAGCTTGGCCCTGCTGGGCTCCCAATCCCTGCTGGGTGTCCACAAACCCAGCCCTGCACACCTTGGCTGGCTCCCACATTAAATATAAATGGGGAGAAAATTACCTTAATCAAGTCTAAGCAGAATTGATTAATATTTTAGTAAAAACCTCACGCTGGAGTTTAACAGACTGGTTAAATCTCAGCTGGAAAAACCACTGTGGTTCCCCACCAGCTTTTTTTTTTTTTTTTTTTTCTCCTTAAGCCCAGCCTGGTTCCCACAGCCCCTCTCTGCCTGTGGGGCTTGCACTGGGCTTGCTGTTTGCCCTTTAGCTGAGCAAATTGCCAGCGGTTTGAAAAGGCCCCTTCTCCCCCTCCCAGCTCCCTTTTATAGGTACAATAATCAGATAAAATATTTCTGGAAGACTATTTACAAAATGCCCCCATCCCCATCAATCTTACAGTTAAGAAGGAGTGGAGGAAGAAATCTTAACCTCAAGAAGCTGCTAATGCAACCGAGCTCTTTAATGGTGGGGTGGAGATCTCCTTTTTTTTCCTGCTGCCATTACTATGGAATACATAATAACATCAATAATTAAATATAAATTGGATTTAATATTTTATGCTGGCGACATGTAATTTACACTCTAGCCGAGAAATCAAAAGGTCACGTCTGAAGAGAAGGGAAGGAGGGAAAGGGAGAGGGGCTCGTCCCTGAGCTGGCTCTGCTCAAAAAATCCTCCGGGGAGGGGAGGGAGAGCTTGGTTTGGGGTGAAAAATGAGGAGTTTGGGCTGCATTGCAGGCGTGGGGGCTGCTCCTGCTCCAGCCAGGACCTGCTGCTGCTGGGCTCGGTTTTAGGGGATGGTTTTAGGGCTGGGCTGAGGAGCAGGGTGGGGGATTGGGGCAGCTCTGGGTGTCCTGCCAGCGCAGCAGCTCCATCAGCACCCTGCTAACTCAGGAACAGGCGATTCCCAGTCTTTTATTCCTCTCCCTCGCGGGTCATGGAAAATTTGGCTGCTTTGCATCTCCACACCCGCGATTTTGTGCCCAACCTCCCTCTTTGCCACCAGCTTTGCGTCTTCAATTAATTAAAAACAGGAGAAATCAAACCCCCCTTGGGCGGGTGTGGGGATCTCCACTGGGTCTGCAGCCCCTGCCTGGGCTGGGGGCAGCGAGGAGCAAACCTGGAGCCACCCCTGGCATGGGCAGAGAGGATTTATCCCTCAGAATATTCTGGAATTCTTGCTCAGGGCTGTGAGCAGAGAGGATTTATCCCTCAGAATATTCTGGAATTCTTGCTCAGGGCTCTGAGCAGAGAGGATTTATCCCTCAGAATATTCTGGAATTCTTGCTCAGGGCTGTGAGCAGAGAGGATTTATCCCTCAGAATATTCTGGAATTCTTGCTCAGGGCTGTGGGCAGAGAGGTTTGGGGCTCCTTGGGGCTGCCCAGCACAGGTTTCTCTGCAAGTGAGGCTTCTGCTTTTTGCAGGGTTGTGCAACACATCTGGGCAAAGCCATTCCTGATTCTTCTTCTCCTTCTGGCCCGGAGTGGGTTCAGCGGGGGAAGTTGGGGGGAACCGGCCCTGGGAGGGGGGGGGTGGGTTTGGGGTCTCACCTGGCACGAGGGTGGGGGGGGGAGGCAGGTGGAGGGGCTGGGGATGGGAAATTAAACCCAGGGAGAGGGAATAAGAGAGGGAATAAATCCTTTTTGTGCACTGGGGGCTGCTGCAGGGGATTGGGGTCTCTCCTGGGGCAGGGTGGGGTTTGGCAGCCTGGGAAAAGCAGGGATGTGCTTTGGGAGAGGAAAACCCCTGGGTGCACCCTTGGGTGCTCCTTGAGGGGGGACAGGGGGACACCGGCACCCACCCACCCCCACTGGGCAGCCTGGCATGCAGAGCTGGGAGTGCCTGGGCCTGATTTTGGGTTGTTTAACCCGGATTTAGGTGCTGGGTCACAGCCAGGAGGGTTTTTGCTGCCTGTGGCCGGGGTGGAAAATCCTCCCTGATTTTTGAATCGAACATTCATTTGTTTGCTTTGGTCTCTGTGGCCAAGTGAAGTAAGAACCCCACAGCAGCCGAGTTCCCACTGCCTGCAGGGGCCACAAAACCCCTCAGATCACCCAGGATGGGCACAAAATGCCCGGCCCTGATTGGGGCAAAACCAGCTCAGTCTGGCTTTTGGCAGAGCCCAGCCCTGACAGGAGAATTTGGGAAAAGCTGGGGAGGATCCAGGAGCAGCCTGGGATGGTGGGAGGTGTCCCTGGATGAGATTTAAGGTCCCTTCCAGCCCAAGAAATCCCAAAATTCTGTGAGAAGGAGATGCTGGATCCCTGCTGGGATTAATCCTAATTTGGATTTTAGCATCCTTGGGGGTGCCAGCGCTGCCTTTTAGGGCACAGCTCCTCTGGGGGCCTGAGCTGAGCTGCCCCCAAATCACCCAAGGCTGAGCTTTATAGGCTCATTACCCTTTTATAAGGCTTTGGAAGCCACTTGGAAAAAACAGCCACTTGGTTTTTTTGTTGGGATTACAACGGTTTTGATCAAAAATGGGGCAGCTTTTTCCACCTCCTGCCCTTCCCTTGATCAGCACCTGCCTGGGAGGAGGAAGGATTTAATGAATTGCAAGAGGATGGGACCGGCCCTGCCCTCTCAGGGCTCCTTCCGTGCATTTATTTCGTTTTTCCGAGTTCAAGCATGGAAAATCTTCATAAACCCTCGGCTCTTGCAGCTCCTGGAGCCCCTGCAAGTGGAAACACCTGGATCTCAAAGGGCTCTCCTGACTCCTGCTTGCTCTTAATGGCATATTTTGATTTTATGGGTGGGAAAATGTGGCTGGGGGGCTGGCTTGCTTGGCAGAGGGAAAACTGGGGCTTTCTTTTCTTTATTCCTTTCCTTTCCTTTCCTTTCCTTTCCTTTCCTTTCCTTTCCTTTCCTTTCCTTTCCTTTCCTTTCCTTTCCTTTCCTTTCCTTTCCTTTCCTTTCCTTTCTTTCTCTCCTTTCTCTCCTTTCTCTCCTTTCTTGTCTTTCTTTCCTTTCTTTCTCTCCTTTCTCTCCTTTCTCTCCTTCCTTTCTTCTGGGGTTTTGTTTGGAACTTTTTGGTGGAGGAGAAATTTTTTGGGTGGGAGGGAAGAGTCAGGGCCCTCCTCTGCCCTCTCTGACCCGTGTCCAGGCTTTTTGGGGATACAGCTTTTCCCATTTTTAATGCACCAAAATCCAGAGGAGCCGCTCCCCATCCCCATCCCGGAGGGCTGAGGGATCGGAATTCCTGCGGGCTGAGGCTCCAGCGCTGCAGCGCCGCCGATCCCCGATTATTTTCCATCTTTATCCATCCCCAGGTGCAGCAGGAATGGCTCCCTCCAGGCCGTTCAGATGCTTTGAAAGCCTTTAAGAGGCGCAGGCTGGGCTTTGCAAGGTGCTGCTTTATGGGGAAAAGCTTCACTGGCGCTTTGCAGGGCCCGGGCTGAGTGATTGATGGCCGGGATTGCGATCCCTGAGCCTCCCTGCGATCAGCAGCCCGAGAGGAGATGCAGAAATTCACCTTTAATCCAGGGATGGTGCCCACAGCAGCTCTGGGGGACATGGGGAGGGCAATCCCAGCTGAGCTACGGGATTTTGGCTTTATTTTTTTATTATTTATAGGTTTGGGGGTGGTTTTTTTTGTTTTTTTTTTTTCAATTTTGGTTTTGTATTTAGGGTTAAAGATGGCAGTATCACTGAATTACGGGATCCCAGAATGGCTGGGGTGGGAAGAGACCTAAAAATCCATCCCAAGCCATGGGCAGGGACATCTCCCACCATCCCAGGGGGCTCCAGCCTGGCTCTGGGCACTTCCAGGGATCCTGGACCTCACCCCTGTCTAAGTGATGAATTTCTTCCCAATATCCCACCTCAATTCCTCCCCTGTGCCTTTGAAACCATCCCTCCCTTGTCCTGTCCCTCTGTGCCCGTGGAAATTCCCTCTCCCTGATTTTTATTAACCCTTCGGAGGCTGCAGGGTTGATCCAGAGCCTCCTCCAACACCGAGGGTGTCTCGAACCTTCCCAGGGAGCGACAAAGCCGAGGTGTGAATCCCCACAAAGGATCCCCCGGAATTCTGCTGCCTTCATTTCCATCCCAGAGCCTTTCTGCTGGTTCTGAGGAGCTCCCTGGCCGGGATCATCCCCTGACAAGGAATTCAGCAGCTCCTTTGTTCCACCTTTCCCAACACAAAAGCGATTCCAGCCACCCCAACCCGCTCCGCCCTGTCACGTCCCATTAACTTCGAGTTCAGCACTAATCCCTGCCCCGAAATGGATAATGAAAGACGTTCAAAATATATCAAAATGGCATGGGTATTGATTTATTAATGCCGGGGAATGCTGCCCTAATTGAATTTAGGTCCAGGAAGTCAGTTAATGCAGCTGACAGTGATACAGGAATTCAATCTCCCCAGCGCACTGAGTTAGGGCTGTTTTCTTCCCTCTTTGTTGTCAGTTGGATAAATAACAAATCAATTTGAATTTCAACGAGGTTGCTAAAAACAAGGCAGGCTCTGCTCGGGGCCAATGGCTCACCCGGGGCTGGGGCTGCTGGCCAAGGTCAGCAGGTTCCTCCGGAGCAGCCCTGGGTGCTCCCAGGCTCTCCTGGGGCTGCACACGAGGGGCTGTGTCCCTAAATCCTGCTTTGGTCCTTTTTCCCACCCATCCTGACTCTTAGGACTCGGAATTTTCTCCCAATCCCACCCGGGCTCAGACCTGGGGACAGCAGGTCCCTTCCCTGGGCTCTGGGGTTGCCTAAGGTGCCCGGAAATCCCAATATTCCCTGATTTTTGGGAGGGGATGCGATCAGAAATGCCAGCAGAGCATCAGGAGCTGCCCTTGGGTTCTCCCTCTCTCAGGATCCCCGCGGCTGCACCTTCCCCTTCGGGTGCTGAACTCATCCAATAACCCTTGGTTCAAGCTTAGGCAAGAAATGTTTATTCCTAATCGAGTTTAGGATTAAAAACCCAACCCTGCTCCCCTGCAACGGCAGAGCCCAATCCTTCAGAGTCGTCATTTTTAATTTCTCAGAGCTTTTATTTTAAATCTTAAGCTCAAACCACCCCCCCTCCCCGACCTTAATCCTGTGTTTGCTCTCCAGCCCTGCTGGGGTTGGTATGGTCAAGAAGAGGAGCCTGAGTTAATTAAATCAACAGCTAACAGTGGAGGTTACCCACAAAAGTGAACCTTGGTGCCCCTAAAACCACTGACCAGAGAATGGCTGGAAAAAAACAAAACCACAGTTGGAGTGAAATGGAAAAAGAAATCTTCAGCTCTATATCACTTCAGCCAGCCACAGGTATCAGAATATTAATTGCTCTTTGACTTGATTTTGTTGTGGGATTAAGGGCACATTGTGGCTTATGAAGAGATTCTAGGAGCCACAAGGATGGATGCAAAATCCATCTCTGCAGCATTTCTGTGCCTGCTGGGATCCAGGATGCTGCTGCAGGAGCTCCAGGCTCCTGCTCCTGCTCCCCTCCCACAGCTCCAAACTCCTCGTCCCTGCCAGGGAATGTCGGGTCCCGAGTGGGATTCTCCCGAAGATTTGGGGTGTGGTGATTTCCCAAAGTCTGGCTGCTGGTGCTGGGTCCTGCCTGCTCCTTCTGCTCCCAAATCCTGATGGAGGCTCCAGCAGGGAAATTCTTCAGGGAAAACCCTCGTGTGGGAGGAGATGATGATAAAACATTGGGAAGGGTTTGAGGCAGGGATGAGCTGAGTTGGGATTTCCTCTCTCCTGCGAGAGTTCATCCCTTGTCCCTGGGTGTCCCTGTCCCTTCTCCCTGGGCATTCCCATCCCTTTTTCTGGATGTCCCCATCCCTCTTTCTGGCATTTCCATCCTCTCTCCCTGATTATCTCCATCCCTTCTCCCTGGGCATCCCCATCCCTTTTTTTCTGGGCATTTCCATCCCTTCTCCCGGATTACCTCCATCCCTTCTCCCCGGGTGTCCCCACTCTTCCTTTTCATTTCTGGCCCAATTTCCATTTGGGGTTTGTTTTGTTTTTTGGTGTAAATGCAATAATTTCCATTTTCTGCCTGGCCAGAGGTCTCCTGCCTGCTGTGGGTGTTGCCTGGGGCTGCCTCCATCCCCTGGAGAGGCCAAGGAGGAGGATAAAGGGATATTTGGAGGATCAAACCTCACCCTTTGGAGGAGATGGAAACCCTCCAGCTGCTGTCAGGGCCCCATTTCCATCCCTTCCCTGCTTTCCCCTCTCCTCCTGGGTGTCCCCAGCCCCGGGGGATGCTCAGAGCTGACCTGAGCTCCTGCACGAGGAGGGTGAGCTGTGGGACGAGGCTGTGGCCTCAGGGAAGGGGAAGATGCTGCAGATGGAAGCGGGGAGGAGCTGAAGCAGAAGCAGGAGGGTGGTGAGCCATGAACCGGCTCCGGCTCTGCCCCCAGGCTCTCTGTCCCCTCGGCTGTCGGTGGCCGAGGACGCGTTTTGGGTTCCTGGTGGCCCCGTGGTGGCCAGGGTGAGGGAGGAGCCCTCGGCAGAGGGGCCGTGCCCACCCCTGCCTGGGAAGCCACCGGGTGGTGACACCTGCGGGGCCAGGGCGGTGTCACCGCGGGCCAGGAGCGAGGGGAAGCGGGGACAGAGCAGCCCTGGGGTGGGAACAGCGAGGGGCCACCAGGGCTGGGACGCCGCCAGGAGCCTGTCCCTGCTCCCGTGCTGTCCCTGTCCCCAAACCCTGCTCGGGGTTTGGGCCCATCCTGGCAGGGGGTGGCAGGTACCGACTGTCCTGGGGTTCCCAGGCGATGTCACCCTTTGGCCCGGCCCCGGTGGCTTCTCCTGGCCCTTCCTGGGGCTGTCACTCGTTTTTAGGCACTCCCATCTCCTGTCGCCGAGGCCCCGGGGAGCCGGGAGCGGAGAACGCCGCGTTCGCCATCCCACCCCTCATTAACGAGCTCATTAACGAGTTTGTTTCTGTCAGCCTCAGGATCTCCGAAGACGCTGCGGGATCCGCGCAGGGCAGCAGAGCCCGGCCCTGTGATGGCTCATTGATGTGTTTTAAACCAGGGACACAAGTTGGTGTCGGCAGGGAAGAGACTCAAAAATGCTTTTACAGCAGGATGACCAGGAGTGCCTGCGTGATTGCCTCCGAATTCCCAGCGAATAAATGAATAATAGGCAGGTAGATGAATAATAGATATTCCCGTGGATTGCCAGGCAGGGATAACCAGTCCCTGTGCCGGGGTTTTGGGGGGACAGGACACAGCAGGGACAGGGTGGGAGTGGCTGTGTCAGGACACCATTCCCCGTGCCAGGACACCATTCCCTGTTCCCGGACACCATTCCCTGTGCCGGGACACCATTCCCCGTGCCAGGACACCATTCCCTGTGCC